>PVKS010006731.1:0-76728 GCA_004027875.1 Aplodontia rufa
CATCCTGTGGTAGACAGCGGATGGGGGTGTCTTACCAGGGCTCTCTCCACGCCTCTCCCATCATTCATTAGCCTGTGAGAACTCGCTAGCAGCACAGGGGTGCCAACCTGCCTTGCCCTATGAAATCGCTGGGGAGCAGCCTCGCTACTTGTCCTCAGCCAGCTTTCCTAGAATAGGGCAGGGCCTCTCCTTCTCATGCATAGCACCTCCAGGGGAGTTCCACTGTGGAGATGGTTAGGACCTGGGATGGAAGGCCAATCTGGTGGCAGGAATGGTGGCTGGGATATGCTGCCTGAAGGCCATAGTTTTTTGAGGACTCAGGTGTTGGTGGTGAGGCTGGCTATTTTGCCATACTCCTCAGCTGTCATTGTGCTCTGTCCCTGGAATCTCCACTCTCCTCCCTACAGCCTCACTTACAGCAAACCTCCCCATCCTCCTCAAGTCCCTCAGCCACATCTGTATACACCAGTGTCCCAGCCAGGGATGAAGAGTTCAAGTTCACCTTCGTAGAACACCTCACCACAAGAGGCTCAAGAAGCAGAGAGAAGATGGACTGCCACATAACGGGAAGTGTAGACTTTCGGACACACATTGGATCTTCCAATGTTAGGGTCCAGCAAATCCTCTCTGCAATAGGTAGAAATCAGAAATCTTCAAATTCCACAGTTTCCCCAACAATCCAAGAAGTACATACACACTCACTTTGGCTTTGTCAGTTGTCATTGTGTCTCCAGTACCGTGTTTAATTCTAGTAATTGTGATTTGTCCTGCTGGATCGTCGGTTTTTGGTAGCAAAGGCTATCAGAGCTTAGGATAAAGACATGGCACTATGAGCAGAGGTGAAGAATTGTGGGCCTGAGTTAGATGCAGCGGTGTACACCTGTAATTCCAGTTATTTGGGACACTGAGGCAAGAGGATCACAAGTTCAAGGCTGTTCTGGGCAACTTAGAGCGAGTTTGTCTCTAGATAAAATAAAAAGGGCGGGATTGGAGCCATGGAGTGGCAATTATGGCGCTTGCCTGGCATGTGCAAGTCCACAGGTTCAAACCCCAGCACCCACATACACAACTAAGTGTCGGAGCAACAAAAGCCATGTGAAAACTCAATAAAAATTGATTCTCTCTCTCTCTCTCTTTCTCTCACTGTCCTTCTCTCTTTAAAAAATAAATAAGAAAATAAATAAAAATAAAAAGGGCTGGGGATGTAGCTTAGTGGTACAGAGCTTGCCTAGCATAAATGAGTCCTGGGTCCAGACCCCAGTCCTGGGGGAGTGGGTGGTGGAGAATTTTGGACCTGGATGTAGAAACATACTTTGGATGAACAGAGATCAAAAAAGGCTGACTTTAAGTGACTATCTCCTTAGAAATGCTTGCTGTTTCCCAGAAATCATCAAAACCTGGCACTGTTTGCATCATGAAGTAATTGTACTGTAAGCATAACACTCTTTGAACCTATCTCTCTGGCTTCTGGCTTCCTTGGGTTGAGTCACATCAGGACAACATTGATGAAATGCACAGACCAGGCAAGATGCTGCCAAGAAGCCTGTGAAATGTTTACCAGGAAGATTGAGATCTCACAAAATATAGCAGCTAGGGTGATGACAAAACAGGCTGGGGGGAAAGGAGCAGATAAGGACTGGGAATTGAGCACGGGGACCTGGGAAACCTCATTTGCCGCCCACTCAAGAGTGTGGGATCATCATGATGAAGCAGAAAGGGCCAAGCACCAGAAGATGTTGTAGGGGAGGAAGAAAAACTTCTTCCTGTATCCTCAAATTCTGAAGCTTAGGACCGGGAATTAAACTGACAAAAGACAAATTAACAAATTAAAAAGAGTGTCACATAAGGGACTGCACAGAAATGAAATGAAATAGAAACCTCAAAGAGGTGGTCAGACCTGGAGGCTGATACACCATTCTAACAAAGGATGCTGAATCTGTGGAGAAGTGACCAGGCAAAGGGGTTTGAGCTTCTGTGAGCAGTAAATTGTGAGAAGGTAAATAGTTGAGGGAAGCTAACGGAATATAAGGTTTATTTTAGTATAAGGTTTGCTGTGTAGACATCCCTAGTAACTAAGAGCCATTCTGCCCTTCCCAGTAGAAGAGAGGAAAGAGAAATCCTTTCACAAAGCGACATATATGCCCTGTTTTTAAGCAAATAAGAGGAGTGAAGAGTGCTTTTTCTGCAGTCTGCTTTTTTCATCGATGCATTCAGCTTAAAATAATCTTTATGCCAAAGTGGCATATTCTGAGCCCCTTCAATTTCGTATAATGCATCAACAGTCTCTTTCCTGCTAAGTTGGAAGCAACCTGAGGACCGGAGCCCGCTATCATCTCCAGTACCTAGCACAGTGCTTGGCCCGTTTATTTTAAATGCAAATTAATGGATGAATGATTTTTAGCTTTGAGTCTCAGTTTCTCTACATGTAAAGTGAAGATAATGATCTTATCTTAGCGACTGCATAGATCTCTTTCTACACTGACTTACTCTTCAGCAGAGGTTCCCACAATGGCCATGAGGATGAAACAGGACAATTTCTTGTTTTGAAAGAAGTAGTACAAGTGTTGGAACATCTTTTCTTCTTTTTACTTTTGTATTTTTTTAAAGAGAAAAGGACAGTGAGAGAGAGGAGAATGAGAGAGAGAGAGAAACAATTTTTATTTAGTATTTCTTGTGACTTTTGTAGCTCCGATACTTCATTGCATATGTGGTGCTGGGGTTTGAACTTGGGTACCTGCGCATGCAGGGTAAGCACTGTAACCACCTAGCCACTGCTCCAGACTTTAATTTTGTATTTTTAATTAGCACATAATAATTGTACACATTCATAGAGTACAGTGTGAAAATTTGTTATATGTATACAATGTATTAAAAATGTCCTTTTGGGGGGCTGGAGCCTGGCTCAGCAATTGGAGCACTTGCCTGGCATACGCGAGGACCCCAGCACCATGTACAACAACTAATTGTCAGAGAAGCAACAGCCAGATGAAATAAATAATTAAATAAATTGATTCTCTCTTTAAAAAAAAAAAAAGCCTTAGTTGGTAGCTCTTCCTCATTTGAATGAGGAGATGTGGAAGCTAAGACAGAGAGCAGATTAGGATACATCACAGTGAATTACCAGTGAGCTTTCTCTTGTTTGTCTACTCTGTGACAAATGTTTTCCTGGGAGTTTGAAAGATGTGGAGGTACATATGGACACATCTCATTCATCTTTTTTCTGCTAAGGAACTTGTACTGGAGTAGGGCATGGATGGAGCAGCAAATGGCTTTCTCCAAATGCTGCTTTCACAGAGGCAGGAAGGAAAAGACTAATCAGAACCATAGCTGCAAAATGGAGGTCTTTGGACCCTGCAGTCTTGAGATATCTTGTTGTGCTTTGAGACTACTTTAAATGATCATGGAAGATCTGTGGCTTAGCGGGGGGAAGGTCCTTAGAGCTGGATTTAGATGTCCTTGATCCATTTAGAGCTGGCTCTTTCCTTGTCTGGTTGAGAGCTATGCTTCCTTGGGCCTCAGTTTCCCTCTTCAGTTGAAATGTCTCTGGCCTCTGTTCACACTGACTACTTTAGGATGGTAAGGGCAGCACTAATCTAAATTAGCCAGATCCAGGTGCCATTTCTTTTGATCTTTTTCCAGGTGATGCTGGTTTCACCCTAAATTCCTCAGGCCTTTCACCTGGATGCGTTCCTCGTGGGGGCGATGGCCGGGGTGAGGGCGAGCTTTTTATATTCAGCCACCCCGGGCTGCTGCCAGAAGCAACTAAGATATGTGGCCCTGCCCGCAGGAAGAGTGGACCCAAATTCTTCAGAGAGAAGGAAGGCTTTTGTTCAGCTTGCAGCGGGCCCAAGCATTCAGTTTAAACTTGGTGAGTTAATCAGCCCCAGTCTAGTTTAGTTTTTTCTCCCCCCCAAAACCTTGCCATTCACCTATAAGGCACTGCCTTGGGGCTTAGTGTTTGTAGAAGTGGGGGGCCAGGGAGGCACCTCTGCAGACAAGCTAGTTTGGTAGGAAAAAAGCAAAAGACGGGTCAACTGCTCACAACCCTTTTCTAAAGCCATCTGACTGTGTGCATTCCCGAATATGGTTGAAAGCGAATGGAGGGGAACACTCTGAATTTCTGGAGGCTCAGCGGGAGTAGATTATAGGTAATTATTTAATTGTTCATTAGCTGAAACCAGAAAAGGCTCCAAGAGGAATAAGGCTTTCCTGGTGGAGCTAGAGAGCTGCAGGGTGGGAGAGGCGGGACAAATTCGGGGCATTTGGATGCCAGCAGAGCAAAGATGCAGGGACAGGCAGGTGAGTCCTAGGACCCAGAAGCAGCCTTGGCCAACCAGAAGACCCTGAGGACAAGCTGAAGAGCTAAGACTGAAAAGGTAGGTCAGTGTCAAATCATTCCAGGCCTAGAATACAAAACCCGTGATTTTGGTTTCAGCCTGAACATCAAAGTTCAAAAGTTGGTGATTCCATTCATCCTGCAGATGGCTTTTTTTCCCTTTTGAGTTAACTTAGAAATATGTAGACATTTCATGTACAACCCAAATTCCAAATTTCCAGTTTCTCTTTAAAAAAAACGGGACAATCTGGCTTCGTGGAAATAATCAGCAAAAGCTGAATAGCTGCTTCCCTTTCAGATGAGACTCATAGGCAAGATTGCCTATCTGTGCCTGGGCTCTTTGACTCACTTGTAACTCTGACCTTTGTCCATTTTCGAGTTCATGATCTCTGCTAGAGAAAGCAGGGCAATAGAAGTCAACACATTTGGAATAGTAGAGCAAAGTTGTGGCTTGGATTAATTTGGGGGTGGCATTTTGATTGGGTAGGGGTAAAAGTAGAGGCAGGGCTTCTGCCAGGAGACTGCCATACAGGTTTATGCAACAGTTGTTGAGCTCTGACTCCACCTCCCTTGGTCAAGATCTATTCCTCTGCATTGCACAAGGGATTCCTCTGTGAGCTCTTTAACAATACAGATACATCTAGGTGGGAGAAAGCACTTTGCTTCCCAGTGATGGTGCAAATATCACCATTGTGTTATACTTGCTTAGAATTTTACAGGAGAGGAAGATTTACATGTAAACAAATTTCAATTGTTGGCTTCCCTTTCGGAGAGGCACCGTAGCACAGGCTCTGCAGCCAACCTGCTGGGGCGTGACTCTTGTTGTGGCCACTCATTGGGCAAGTTACTGAACCTCTCTGCCTTGTTTTCCTCGCCTGTAAGAAAAGAGGTCAGCATGTCCTTCACCGGGTTGTCGGGATTCAGAGTTAAAATGTGGTTCCCTTAGCACATAGTGATCTCTGGGTGTTTTCTCATCATTACCCATTATCTGGTGATTAGAGAAAGGGGTGGGGAGGCAACATGGTAGATGTGGGATGGATGTGGCAGGAGCACTGGCATAACCCACTCCATGTAGGAAGAGACACAGCTGATCCTGAGCCATTTGGGCTGTCATTGGTGGTGGAAAGGGAATGGACAAGAGGGGTGGACTTTGCTTTAGGCCAGGGAGTGAGGTTTGGTGCTATGTATTGCTGGGTCAGCCAAAGGAAAGGAAAGGGAGGCTGGCAGAAATGATAACACTTGAACGTGTGTAGGCGCCTGAAGAAGACTCGATGTATGAGATGGGGCTGTAACCAGGGATGCCAAGTGGCTAGTACTGTGCTGAGGCCAATACCCACCTAGTGACTCTGCTTTCTGAGAACTCTGAGCTCATAACCTGTATTAAGAACCTCTAGGAGTAGGGAATAGAGATTGAGCAGAGCTGATGTAGCCTAGGCAGTCATGGCTGTGATAGGCAGAATAAAAGTCCATGAAGCAATGTCCACGCCCTAACCCCTAGAGCCTGTGACATAACCATATGTGGCAAAAGGTTCAATGAAGGACTTTATAGTGGGGAAATCACCATGGATCTAGTGGGCCCAATTAAATTGCCTGGGTCCTTGAAAGGGGAATCTTTCCCAACTGTGGTCAGACAGATACCTCTGACTCGGAAAACATGACCAGAGAATCAACATTGCTGGCACTGAAGATAGAGGAGGTGGAATGCAGTCAAGGAATGCAGGCAGTCTCAGAAACTGGAAAGGGAAAAAGGGAAAAAAAATCTCTCCTAAAGCCTCCAGAAAGGAACACACCTTGCAGAAACCTAGATTTTGGTCCATCCAGAGTCACATCAAACTGACGGTGAGAACTATAAGATAATGAATTTGAGTTGCTTTATGTCATTAAGTTTGTGATAACTTGTAGCAGCAATAAAAAAACTAAAATAATGGCTGAGGATGAAATTAACCAGGAGATAAAGAACATTGCCAAAGAGTGTTATTGGATAAAGAAGGTTGAAAGTGGAGGCCTATGCTTCGGCTGGAAATAATATTATTATTATTTTGGTGCCAGGGATTGAACCCAGGGGTGCTTTACCACTGACCCAAATACCTAGCCCTTTTTATTTTCTATTTTGAGATAGAGTCTCACTAAGTTGCTTAGGGCCTTACTACATTGCTGAGACTGTCTTTGAACTTGTGATCCTCCTGCCTCAGCCTCCTGAGCTGCTGGGATTACAGGCGTATACCACCAGGCCCAACTGGAAATTATTTTTAACATTTCTTTTTGAAAAAAAAAATCTTATTAACACACATTAATTGTACATCTTGATGGATTCCATGTGATATTTCCATATATCCACGGAGTGTCCATTGATTATATCCCTTTTCCTACTCCTTCTTCCCTAATCTCAATCCCTAGCAATCACTGTTCTATTTTCAGGTTAACATTTTTAGTTTCCACATATGAGACAGAATGTGCAATTCTTGTCTTTCTGTATCTGGCTTAACTCATTTAACATAATGTTGTCTGTTTTCATCCCTTGTTGCAAATAACAGGTGTTCATTCTTCTTTATGGCTGAATAATACTTCATTTTATATAAATGTGATAGGTATAGATATGTATCTATATCTCTCCATATATATATTTCTGTATATCACATTTTAAATTCATTAATCTATAACTGGATACCTAGGCCAATTCCATATCTTAGCTATTGTGAGTTGTACCACAATAAACACAGGCATACAAGTATCCCTGTGGTATACTGATGTTTTTGCCTTTGGATAATTTCCAGGAGTTATATGGTAGTTCCATTTTCACGTTTTGGGTTTTTCTTTTTTGGTACTGGGGACTGAGCCCAGTGGTGCTTTAACCACTGAGCTACATCTCAGCCCTTTTATTTTTTCTTTTGAGGCAGGGTCACACTAAATTGCTTAGGGCCTTGCTAGTTTACTGAGGCTGGTTTCAAACTTGTGATCCTCCTGCCTCAACTTCATGAGTGGCTGGGATTACAGGCGTGCACCCCAAGCTCAGCTCTCGGTTTTTGTTTGTTTTTGAGGAACTTCCATATTGCACTTCATTGTGGCTGTACTAATTTCCATTTCTACCGGCATTATATCCGAGTTCCTTTTTCTCTACGTCCTTGCCACCATTTATAACTTTTGCTTTTTGGATGATAGCCATTCTAACTGGGTTGAGATGGAATCTTGTAGTTTTTATTTGCATTTCCTTGATTCTTAATGATGTTGATCTTTTATATATACAGAGGCTATTTGTATTTCTTTTGAGCAGTGTTTTTCTAGATGACTTACCCATTTTTAATTGGATTAGTTGCTTTTTAAGTTTTTTGGAGTTCTGTGTATATTCTGCATGCTAACTCTGTCAGGGGAATTACTGGTGAATATTTTCTTCCGATCTACGGTCCGCCTCTTCACTGTGGTCTCCTTGGCTGCATAGATGCTTTTTTATTCCATCTAATCCCATTTGTCAATTTTTACCTTTGTTTCCTATGTTTTGGGGGTCCTATCCAGAAAATCATTGCCTGTAGCAAGGTTTTGAAATGTTTCTCTTCTTTTCTTCTGAGTTTGAGAGTTCTTGCAGGTCTTCAATGCATGTCCAGTTTTCCCAGCACTATCTGTTGAAATGGCTGTCCTTTCTCCAATATCTATTTTTGGCATCTTTGTCGAGAATCAATTGACTGTGGATGCACAGGCAGATTTCTGCAATGTCTGTTCTGTTCCACGGGTCTATGTGTCTGTTTTTATGCTAATACCATGTTGTTTTGATTACTGTGGCTCTGTCGTATGTCTTGGAAGCAGATATGTGATGTCTCCAGCATTGTTCTTTCTGTTCAAGATTGCTTTGTTTGGAGTCTTGTGCTTCCACATGGATTTTAAGATTGTTTTTCTAGGGAATGGAAGATGGGGACTGATGGGAGGGCTGCATGTAGAATCTTTCCATAAAGAGGGATGCCAATGGAGGGAGAAGAGCCTTTCTACAAGGTGGTAGTTAACAATTGCACAGTTATAGAAGGAAAAAAGTAACCAGTTAAACACCTAAAACATAAATAATCCAATCAATAAAATGGGCTATGGAGCTAAACAGAAACTTCTCAACAGAGGAAATTAAAAAAGCCAATAAATACATGAGAAAATGTTCTACATCACTAGCAATCAGAGAAATGCAAATCAAAATTTCACTGAGATTCCACCTCACTCCAGTCAGAGTGTCAAAAATGAAAAACATGAACAATAACAGATGCTGGAGGGATTGTGGGGAGAAAGGAGCACTAACACACTGTTGGTGGGCCTGCAGACTTGTAAAGCCACTCTGGAAAGCAGTGTGGAGACTCCTCAAAAAACTAAGGATGGAACCACCATATGACTCAGCAATCCCACTCCTTGCTACTTTCCCAAAAGAGCTAGAATCAGCATACTACAGAGATACAGCTACATCAATGTTTATAGCAGTTCAATTTACAATAGCTAAAATATAGAACCAACCCAGATGCTCCTCGCAGGATGAATGGATCAAAAAACTGTGGTATGTATGTGTATGTATATATATACATACACACACACACACGCACACACGCACACACACACAGTGGAGTTCCTCTCTGCTATTAGAAAGAATGATATCATGGCTTTTACAGCTAAATGAATGGAAATGGAAAAAATCATGCTGAGTGAAATATCCCAAACACGGAGACTTAGGGCCGCTTGTTTTCTCTCATATGTGGAAGCTAGACTAAAACCAAGATATGATAAAAGTTAGCTAAGTTTAATTAATAAATCCACCAAAGTTGACATCTCATATAAAGTAGGGGGACCCTAACTGTGAAGGTGGGGAGAGAAGGGAGGGAGGGATGGAGAGAAGGGAAGGAAAGGAGGTTATCAATATGACTGGGGGGACTGGAGCGGTGGCTCAGTGGGTTCAGCGTTTGCCTGGCAAGCATGAGGACCTGGGTTCAAACCCCAGCACCACGTACACAACTGAGTGTTGGAGCAACTAAGGCCATGTGAAAAACTAAAGTTGTTTCTCTCTTTCTCTGTCTCTCTCACTGTCCCTCTCTCTTTAAAAAAAAAAAAATATATGACTGGGTATATTCAGTTCACATGAGAAGCCAAATATACTCAGGCAGGCATATAAACTCAGAAATTTCAATAAGTAATATACATGTTTATATGGTCATTTCCATCTATAGCATGGGGGTATTACAGAGGAGACTTGAGATCGGGGAATGGATACAGGCAGGGAGATCCAACTAGGATTGGACTTAAATTACTTTGTCAATATCTGTGTATGCATGAATATGTAACAATTCCCTCCAAAATATAAGACTATGTTGAACCAAGTTAAAAAAGATATAATACATCACACACACACACACACACACATATACACGATTGCTTTTCTAGTTCCAAGAAGAATGTCATTGGGATTTTGATGGAGATTTACATGGAATCTGTAGATTGCTACAGGGAGTATAAACATTTGTATGATTGTAATTCTTCCACTCTATGAACATGGAAGTTCTTTCCATCTTTTTATGCCTTCTTCATTTTCCTTAATTAGCATTTGATAATTTTCATTATACAGTTTTTTTTTTAACTTCCTTGGTTAAGTTTCTATTGTACGTTCTTTTCTTTTTAAAGCTATTGCAAATGGGATTGCTTTCATGATTTCCTTTTCTTTTGTGTTTTTTCTTCCCTGGGTTTTCTACTACTGAGCTGCATCCCCAGTGCTTTTTATTTTTTAAGAAAGGGTCTAAGTTACTGAGGCTGGCCTTGAACTTGTAATCCTCCCACTTCATCTTACAGTGTGTGCCAGTACCCTTGCCTCATGATTTCTTTCTTAGCAAATTCCTTATTGGTACATAGAAGAGCTACTGAATTGAGTTTTGTATCCTCATGCTCTACTGAATATATCCATTTTTTGTTTGTTTATGGAACTGGGGATTGAAACCCAGGGGTTCTTTACCTCTGAGCTACACCCTTGGTCCTGTTTTTATTTTTTATTTTGAGATAGGGTCTTGCTGAGTTGCTTAGGGTGGCCTCAAACATGTGATTCTCCTGTCTGAGCCTCCTGAGTAGCTAGGATTACAGGTGTGTGATACTGTACCTGATGGTTTATCAGTTTCAACCATCTGTTGGTTGAGTATTTAGGTTTGTCTATGTATAGAATCACATCATTTGCATCCTCTCTTCTTATTTGTATGTCTTTTTTTTTTTCTTTTTCTTTCCTAATTGCTCTGGCTGTTCCTTCTAGTAGTGTATTGAAGAAGAGTGGACACATTTTTGTTTTTTCTGATTTTGGGGGAAATGCTTTAAGTTTTTTTCCATTCAATATGATATTGATCATAGGTTTGTCATGATAACCTTTATTATGTTGAAGTATAATCCTGCCATAACTAATTGGGTTAAGCTACTATCATGAAGGGATGTTGAATTTTATCAAATGTTTTCCTGCGTTTGTTGAGATGCGCATGTGATTTTTATTCATTATGCTGATGTGATTTCTTATGCTTATTAATTTGCATATGTTGAACCATTCTTAGGATGAAACCAATTCTTTCATGGTGAATGATTTTTAAAAGTTTTTCTTTTTTGCAAATGACCTTTTTAAAAAAAAAAAGAGAGAGAGAGAGAGAGGGAGATAAGTTTTATTTAGTTTTTCATGTGATTTTCATTGCTCCCACACTTTGTTGTGTATGTGGCACTGGGGTCCAAACCTGCGAATTTGTGCATGCCCAAATTTGTGCAGGCTCCATTGCACAGTGGCTTTGTCTTTTCTTACAGTTTTTCTTTGTCACATACAAGCATAGGTTCTCCTGCTCACTTTGGGTTTCCACTTGCTTGGAATATCGTTTTATATCCTTTCACTTTTAGTCTCTCTTGGGAATGCATTTGTGGTAGACAACATATTGCTGGGCCTTTTTCGCCCCTTATATCCATTCAGCTTGTCTGTATCTTTTAATTGGATTATTTCATCTGTTTACATTCAAGGTTATTATTGATAGGTAAGGGCTTAATCCTGTCATTTTATTGGTTTTCTTCTCATTGTTCTGAATATTCATTGTTCTTTTGTTCATTTTTGTGATTTGGGAGTTTATTATATGATAATGTTTCCTTCTTTCTATTTCTCTTTTATGTTTTTACTTTTAGTGGAATTTATACTTTTATGTGCTTTCAGGATGGTAGTTATCTATTCTTCTTAAGCATCTTTTGAAAGATTAGTCTGGTGGTAATGAATTCTCTGAATTTTTGTTTGTCTTGGAAAGTCTTTATTTCTCTGTCATTTCTTTTTTTATTAAGAAATTGAGGTATTGTGCAATCATAATGCATGTAAGTTAACAATAAGATATGCACATATTCTTAAATCAGAATTACCCCTAGGTCCCTCCCTATTCTCCCTTCCTTTCTCCTCTCCCACTTGCTGTCTCCGCATTCCTCCCTGATACATATCCATGGTTGTCCTAGATAATGTGTTGCTACACCTTTATTGGGTTTAATACATGAGATTGACTACCTTTCATACAGGCCTGGGTTTGGCTCCAATCTCCACAAATGAGTGAAAACATTCGACCCTTGGCTCTCTGGGTTTGGCTAACTTGGCTCAGCATGATTTCTTCCTTTGCTATCCATTTGCCTTCAAAGGATGAAATTTCATTATTTCTAGTTGCTGATTTTTCTCCTTCATTTCTAAAGGGCAGCACTGCTGGTATAATAATCCTGTTTGGCAGTAATCCTGGTTTCTTCTGGATTTGGAATATGTCACTCCACTCCCTCCTGACCTGTAGGGTTTCTGCTGAGAAATTGACTGTTGGTCTAATGAAGATACCCTTAAATATGACCTGGCACATTTCTTTTGCAGATCTTAAATTTTTTTGTCTTATACTTTTGACAGTTTGAGTATAATATGCTATGGAGAATATCTTTCCTGGTCATGTCTATTTGGGGTTCTAAAGCCTCCTGTACATGGATATCCATATCTTTCCAAAGATTATGAATGCTTTCTTATTATTTGAGTAGGGTTTTCTATGACCTTAATTTTTTTCTTCACTTACTGATATTCCAAAAACGTGTAAATTTATCCATTTAATGGTATTCCATAGGTCCCAACGATTTCCCATAGAGTCTTTTTTTTTTTAAGAGAAAGGGACAGAGAGAGAGAGAGAGAGAGAAAGAATAATTTTATTTAGTTTTTCATCTGGTGTTTGTTGCTCCAACATTTTGTTGTATATGTGGTGCTAGGGTTCAAACCTGGGTCTTTGCACATGCCAGGCAAGCACTGTAACCCTGAGCCACCACTAAACCCCTCCCATAGAGTCTTGAATATACTCTCTTCATCCTTTACTTTTTTTTTACTTTCCTGCATATGAGTGTGTGTGTGTGTGTGCACTCGCGCATATGCGTGTGTTGTATCTGTCTGTCTGTCTCTGTCTGGGTTATTTCAAAACTCTGTGTTCAATGTCAGGTGTACTTTCTTTGGTTTGACCTTATCTGTCATTGAGATTTTCAACTATATTTTGTATTTAACTTCTTATGGTCTTAATTTCCATGATTTTTGTTTTCTTTTTCAAAATTGCCTTTTACTGAATTTCTCATTAACATACTGTTTTGTCTTCCTAATTTTATTTAATTATCTGCATTATCTTGAAACTTTTTATAATCACTTTTAAATTCTTTATCAGGTATTTCACCCATTTCAATATCTTTGAAATCTGTTACTAGAGAGTTACTTTCTTTGGATGCATCATATTACCTTGCTTTTTTTCATATTTCTTGTGCTTCTACATTGAGATTTATAACTTGGTGGCAGATTTTGGGGTATTTTGTTTCTCTTCTTTTGCTCTTGTCCTGGGTCTCTGACTTGTACAAGGTTCTAGTCTCTCTCTTGTTGATGTCCAGGGTTTTTCCATGGCTACTTATTACTTTTATGGGGTGGCCTTCTTTAGTATGTGGTTTTCTCCTCAAGATGTGTCTTGGGTGTTACTTTGTTATGCAAAGCTGGCTTCCATTTTAGTTGGACACTGCAGTAGTCTATCTACAATTTATTTGACTGTGATTAATGACTGAGTGCGTTGCATTCTTTAGCAGTTGGCAAAGACCAGCCACTGACTCTATGGACCACAAAGAGTGGGGATGCTTTTGGGGTTCAGGTTGGTGTGGTGTAACCATCAGTGGGTGTGCTGTGCCCACTGTTTAACTACTCCTATGGCTAAACAGGCCTATGATGGCCTCTGAGGAAATAGGGGTTACCTCAGGCACCGTTGATACTACTTCTGCTACTAGCAAGGGCCTCTGGTACTGACAGCCCCAGCATGCGGAGGAGCCTGAAGTGCTTGTTTCCTAACCAGTCAGTAATGTAGGCCCAGACACTACATTGGAAGAGGTGGTAGCAGGAACTGCATCACCCTTCTCGGTAGTGCTCACCCTCAATCCTGACAGTCTCACAAGCCCTTTTGGCCTCACACACCTTGGGGTGGTGTGATGGCTAGATCCATGGAATTGTGCAAGACCATTTCAGCACACCCTTATCGCAGACAACTGTGGGAATTACAGTGCTCCTTTCCCACTCCATCAGTAACAGATGCCTGAGGATAGTACACACAGGAAGGGCAGCATGTGTGGGCACCTATGTTTAGTCCTGGCACTGGCCTGATCCCACACATAGGTGGCTCTAGCCTTGGTCTCAGAGGGCAAGTATCCTAACCTCCTGATTGTTGATGGCAGTATCTTCTGTTCCCTTTCAGATCTCAGCACTCATGTCCTAAAATACAGGGCATCCAGTGGGCTTATCACAGTCATTCAGCTGATGAAGTTGGGTTTGCAAGGCAGGTGTCCCTCACAAGACATTACATGCAGTGAAATGTTTGTGAGTTCTTGGAGAAGGGACAGTGAAGGGGTTTCCTCTCCCTAGAGCAGTCCACACTCAGACACTTTCTTCCTTCTCAAGATAGCTCCCCGGGGGTATACTAGCAAGATGGTGTGAGATTCTTACTCTACTGTGCAGATTTCAGGTTACTCATGTATGTGGTCTACAAAATTGTGAGGCCTGAAACTTTCTGGTAGTCAGGATTGCCAAAATCCACACTGATAGAATTTTCTGGAACTCTCTCTGTCATCCCTGCAAAGGGGAGAGTCTGCTCCCTGACTCTCGAGACTGGGTGGAAGAGTTCAAGGTAGTTTTTTTCTTTTATTATTTTGCTGTCCCCGGTCTCTGAACCTTATAAAGTTCCAGTCTCTTTCTTGCTGATTTCCAGTGTTTTTTTCCCATGGTCACTCATCTCAAAATGCAGCCATACAGCTGTTATCTTGGTGCTTCTTTGTGCAGTAGGAGGTGAGTGCTGGACATCTCTAATCACCCTCTTGCATCCATCCCACCTTTAACATTTCAGTGATGCCAGAGAGCAGGTACCCACAGGGACCAATCTCAGTCTGCAGACAATAGCCCAAGGCGTAGGAACCCTTCTATAACTGAAGAAGACAGGAAAGTGGCACACAGGCATTTCAGAGGGTCTAAGAGTTTTTAGATCAATGAGGAAAAAACTTGTCGTTGGAGCCAAAGGTCAGACAATAATATATTCAAGGAGATGTGAGCCAAGCTTTACCTGGCCCTTAATGATTAGTGAAACTGACCCATAAAGAAGAGGCTGTCTCTGAAACCCTCTCTCCATCTGTAGGGTAATGTGACCCAAACTCTGGTTACTCCTCCTTCCTTCAGGATAACTTACTGGTTCCCAACAAGGCAGGGATGGGGCAATTTTGCCCCTGCACAGACATCTGGCAATGTATTGAGAATTTCTGTGTTGTCACAAGTGAGAGATTGGGTTTGCCCTTGGCATCTAGTGAGTAGAGGCCAGGAATTCTGGTAGATATTCTCAACAGACACCCACAACAAAAAATTGCCCAGATTCAAATTTCAACTGTTCCAAGATTGACAAATACTGAAATAAAGGAAAGAGGGTTCGGATTCTCATGGTTAGGGAATAAGAAACACACTCAGCTCCGTTGGCTCCTCACTGAAGGGCAGTCGCCCCTTAGTTCAGTTCTCTGAGTCCTGAAAGTCTTGTGGCCAATTCCTCTGCCCAGACAGGACCAACCCCAACTCAGTACTTTCTAAAAAGCACTGGTGAGAGTACTTCAATTCTGGGTCTGTATTCCAGAAAACACTTTTCATCCTCTTGGTCAGTACTTGTACTGTTTTTCTGAAGTGCCTGCACTGTTCTCCCAGTTTACATCTTTGATAACATCTTCCCAGAACTGAGAAGAGAATTTGAGGAACTGTTTCAATGATCAGAAAGAGCTAATTTTAGGAAAGTTTTTAAACCACCCTTCTCCCTTTCACCCTGCCTTTTAATCAGGTGGTCCCTGCCTACCTAGAAAAACTTGGTCTGGCAGTGGGGCAGAGGTAGAGCCCAAGGTTGAGGGTAAAAGGCACTGTTAGCAAAATCTAACTCTATGTTGCAATAAGTAAGGCCTTGAAATAATTGTATCAATACTAGATTGCAGGGAACTTTGCACAATTGATTTAGCCTATAGATCTCCTCATCTTAAAAATAAGAAAGCTATGCTTTGAAAGATAATGTTTCTCAAACCATGAAAGATTCTGATTCTAGTCAGTGATATGCCTAGCTCCATGCAAGGACACATCAGAGAAGACTAATTTTTACCAAGTTTTTCCCCAATCCATTTTTGCCCTCTCCTTCGGCCTCCCCAATCCCAACCCTGCCAGTAGTGTTCCTGGTGAAAAACTGGCAAACAACTTCCTCCCATGCCATTGTCCCACAGTACATACAGATGGATAAGAATGACTAGGGTTGCCATTAGTCAATAATAAATAGGAGGCTGGAAGATGTAAACAGAAGTTATAACTGGTGGTAGGCTTATGAGTAATTTCTAATTTTTTTATGCCTCTCCTGAGTTTCCAAAAACTGTATATTAATTCTGTATCAGACTTAAAAATTTAGATAACCTATTTCCTAAAAAAGTACAGAGAACATGCTTCCTAGTCTGTAACGCCATTTTACAATGATGGGGAAAATGCAAAGGAATATTGGATGTCCCAGAAAGATGAAGGGGAGAGCTGCACTCGGTTGAGCTGGGGCAGCGGCCTCCTCCAGGAAGGGTGACTCTCAAGGGTACAAGCAATATGGTGGCCACATGGGCAGCTATCCTCACACTCTTAATGACAGTCTCAGCAGGAAAAGAAGAAAACCCTGTTACAGAAACCTGTTTATTCTTGAAGAAAACCTCATGATCTTTACATTTCTCCTGCAAGTTTTCAGGACTATTTTCCCGATTCAGAAGGTCTGCTTTGAAACTACTACTTCTCCTTCAAAGGCAATTTTGTGTTGAGCTGGGGCAGGGGGCAGGCAGGGCCAGGCATAGGGATTTGCTGTTTCTAGTCCTCATGACACTTAAAAAGGTCATCTTTTGTACTCTATCATTAAGGAAGAACTAGGTGTTTATTTTCTTACTCAATACTTCTCAAAAGTGGAGTCCTCAGATTAGATTTATTGAGAAATCATTCAGCAAAAATTAGAGCAAGGGCATTAGATTTTGGAAGAGAGGTTAAATTCAGGGGCAGTTAAGACTTTCTTGCTGTTTGCATTTTGGCTGTTAATAAACTGCTGCTACTTAAACTAGTGTTTCCAAAGTTGAGGTTGGACATTTGCTTTAATTTTTTCCTTATATTTCTCTGTGCCTCCTCTCTCCTCCTGCTGTTAGGTTCTGTGGATTTACTTGGAGTTTCTCAATACTCTGAGTTTTTGCTTGACTTTTTCAGGTCTGGCTACCCCTGCTGGGCTGCTCCTGGGTAGAATTAGGAAATCATTGACATTTACCCAACATTCTATCAAGGAGTTTTCTTTATCTTCTACGCCTTTCTTCTTAAATATGCCTTTGGAGCTTCATTGCCTTTCCCTTATTTCCCCCTAGGCTACCCAAAACCTGAGTGCTATTCTAGACTTACAAATTTTTGCGTGTAGTAAGGGCAATCTCATCCATTAGTTGGTAAGGAGCAAAGAGCAATTACGTGGTTTACACTGTCCCTGTCCTCCCTTCTCCTTCCAAACCTGTGCACAGAGCAGACATCACTAATCAGTCAGTCATGGCATGCTTCCCTACCCAGCAGAGACAGAATCTTTCCCCCAGCCCTTCAGACAACCACTACCAAGTGACCCAGCCCAGTCACTGATTTGATAAGTTAAGCATACTTGCCCTGGTATAAGGAGCTTTCTGGTGTAAACTACCCAGTTGAGGTAGGTCACAAATAATTTTAGTTTTCTGGGTGTTCAAGTTTAGAATCATCTTTCTGGGGCCCCCAATCATGGTCCGTTTTTGGTATAGAGCTATCTCCTCCACTGACCTGACCTTTAGATAATTTCTCCCCTTCACTATTTTAATGGAGCATTATCATTTTTCCTCAACCCTCATAAGTTCATAGTTGGGACAGATTCCTGCAACAGAAGACAGACTAATGAGAGAGAAACAAGTCTATTTATTACCATGTGTAGTGCAGCTCAGGCAGGATACAAGGAACTCAAGGCAGTGGCTTAGAAGTCTGCCTTAAGTAGCATTTCAACAAAGAACAATACATTTAGGAGAAGTGATAAGATAAAAGAAAACAGTTCCAGGCTGAAGAGGAGGGAAAACTATAAGAAGATAATCTTTTATGAAGAAATTCTGCTTGTAGGTTTTTGTTTTTGTTGTTGTTGTTGTTTTGGTGCTGTTGTCTCTGAAATGCCAAGTGTTACACAGAAGTCATATCCTGAGGTTGGAGTGGTGGCTCAATGGTTAGAACTCTTGCCTGGCATAGGGAGGTCCTGGGTTCAAACCCCAGCACTACATACACAATTAAGTGTTGGAATAATCAAGGCCAGATGGGGAAATAAATAAAATTCATATTCTCTCTCTCTCTTAAAAAAAAAAAAGTCATATTCTGTCTTTAGGTGGAAAGGGGCCAGCCGGGTAGACAAATCTTTTGTCTTTGTGATTCTGTTCTGCTTTCAGGGAAACAGAAAAGGCAGAATTCCTCTACATTTTGATTGTCTTCAGCTCAACAATTCTTTATATTTTCAGTTTCTTCAGTAGCCTTCCTACATTGAGGGCCTATTATGTGGTGGAGCTTAACATCTGTAATATTTTACTGCATTTATTTTTAATAAAACACTGGGAATTAAATTCTGTTTATTAGCATTTCTTTTTAAAGATTTTTATTAATGAGTTATTGGACAATCATAAATGCATATAAAGTAACAATATGATAAGCATTTGTTCTTAAATCAGAATTACCCCCACATCACCCACACCCCAATCTCTTGATTCTTCTATATTTTGCCCCTGCAGGTGATATAAATGCTTAGATGGTGAATTTTCCAGAATTAAATGATTGCATAAGTATTATTTGGATTCTCAGGGGGGTAAAGAGTATGCTACAAGGTTGGTTGTCTCCTTAGATTTCTCCCTCTCCTCCCTCCCTCTCCCCTCTCCCCACTTGTCCTTCCCCTACCCACCACATATCTATGGTTGGCCTAGGTTATATGTTGCTATACCTTTACTGGGTGGGTCTAATATATGAGGTTGACAACTATTTTACTGCATTTATAATACTGACATTTGTAGTGTTTTATTGCTATAGCAACCCTGCAGGTAGTTACCATTATCACTAGTTTACAAATGAGGCTGGTAAGAATGGGAATCCAAACCCAGGGCTTTCTAACCCCTAAGTCCAGTCTTTATACTATTTTCCCATTACTTCCTTATTTCTGCCAAGATCTGAGTTAGGGAAAGGTCTTACTCTTTCATGTTTATGTGGAATATGATCTTGTCTTTCCTATTCAGATATTCAAGGATTCGGAGGAACTATTTTTAAGGTTTGATGGATCCATAGCTAAATAACTAGCCATAGAAGCCCAAATATTTGTAGCACCCACTTGCTACAAATGTTATTAACATCTGTATCCTTAAAGTTGGAGCATCCAGGCAAAGAACTCTACTGACATGTTGATTGAGAAGGCTGGAGGCTTCCCCTTCACTCCAAGGATTAACTATGATGGCTGATCGTAAAGTCATATTTATCAAGCATCTGGGTTAGCAGCATGCTTTTTACTAGGTGTTCTGAGTTCTTCTACTCTGATTCAACTTGTGGTACCACAACACACAGTTATCTCTGCACATCACAGTGCTCCATACAGATCCTCCTCTAGGAGATCATATGGAGGTGCAGCATTGATGTGGATGAACAAGGAACAAGGTAGGAGGGGAAGTCTTGCTTCTAACCTTACTCTTTTATTTTATTTTATTTTATTTTTGTATCAAGGGTGAATTCAGGGGAGGTTAACCACTGAGCTACATCCCCAGCCCTTTATATATTTCATTTTTTGAGACAGGGTCTCGCATTGCTTAGGGACTCACTATACTGCTGAGGTTGACTTTGAACTTGCGATTCTCCTTTCTCAGCCTCCTGAGCCATGGGGATTACAGGTGTACACCATCACACTTGGGTTTAGCCCTACTCTTATACTTCAAGGAGATACAAATTATAAGGTAAATGGAGGGTATCTCTTGGCAATTGTCCACCTTAACTTGGAATTATAGGTCCAAGCCTGGAAGAAATTAGAAACTAATCAGACTAAAATCAGGAATAAATATGAGAAAAGTAGAAATTAACATAGATTCAGCTATTTTTCAAGCTGTTGATAATTATGGTAATGAAGCCTCTGTTAGTCAAATGCAGAATTTAGCAAGCATTCTTTAGGCCTCCAGAATCCAAGGCAGTGCAAGAAAGATGTGGGAACTTCCTACAAAGTGGTTTCACTTAAGTAAAGCTATGGAAATTAATGGAATCTAATAACAGTCACTCTACTCTTCCTACACTGTAGGCCTTCTATTTCTGTCAAAAGAAAATAAATGACAAGAGCAGAATAACCTTCAAGTTAGACCTGATGAAAAGCAAATTGTAGGGCAATGGCCTTATGGAGAGAGTGACCGTTCATTCCACTTTGCCCAGGAGAGTCTCCTTTATGATTGTTGTCCCCGTGTAATTATAAAATGCTGCTCTGTCCACTAAAAAGTATCTAGTTTTAACAAAACGTTGACTATATTACCTTGCTTATATAGCAGGTTTCAAATTACTGTTCTTATTTTTTTGACAAAGGAAGAGAAAGAGAGAATCAATTTTATTTAATTTTTCATCTGGCCTTTGTTTCTCTGACAGTTGTGTGTGTGGTGCTGGGGTTTGAACCTGAGTCCTCATGCAAGCCAGTGCTCTAACTGCTGAGTCACTGCTCCAGCCCCACCTTATTGCTCCTTTGGCCTGAATACAATAAATTGGGTTGGACACATTGCCAAGATCTGTGGAAAAGTTAGTGTGCACAGAAAAGTCATTTTATCAGAAAGACCCTGGTGTTGCTTATGAATTGTCCATATGGTTATTCCTCAGTCTGCTACCTACCTGCCAGTGCACATCCAGTGTCTAGTGTTAGTGTTCTTTTGAACAGTATTGTATGCTTTTTGGAATCTCAGCTCTGCTGCTGAATGGGTTCATGGGGGCGGGGGGAAGGTGCAAATATGGAAGCCTTGAACAGATTTTAATTGTGAGCTGTCAAAATCCTTGCCCCAAGTAAGTGACTATAGGAAGGGACTCTGGAGGTCACCCAAGATAATCACAAATTGGGCTGTTTGCTTGTTAAATAGGGACAGGTTGGTTTCTCTTCTTGCTCCCTCCAAATTCCCCAACACCAAATAATCATCCCAGGATCCCTTTCCTATTCATTCCAAAGCAGGACATTCAATTTCCTCAAATAGCCAAGACTGACCAGATAAAAACTGAGCAAGACAACTGGGGTTTTCTTGATTAGTTGTTGAGCTCATCATGGCAGGATGCAGAGTCCTGTCCTACGGTGGCTCTTCCTTCTGGATACACATCTTGATTCGTAGATTCTACTCTTGCAGCTTTGAAAATCATTCAGAAAGATTGGGGTGCCTGGTTTTCCCATGAAAGTGAACAGCAACTTCCCCTAGCACTGGACACAGAAAAATATAAAGCCTTGAACAAGGGTGGCACCTAGTGGCAACATCTTGCTTTCATTCATTTCTTATAAGAGAGGCCAGCAAACGTCTGCTTCGCAGGCATTATTAAAAATGTTTACAGCACAGAAGTGGTTTAGAATCGAGGATTTATAAGAACTGTGCATTGTCCTCAAAGAACCAACAGTTTGGTGGAGGGCACTGATGTGCAAAAACAAAAATTGGATTGGAGTGTAGAGCAAGGGTTCTAGAGTCAGCTTTGTTCCATATCTGGGATGATCTTGAGCAAATTAGAGACTCTTAAACTCAATTTTCATAAAAATAAAGCTCATTTCTTAAAAAATGGGGACAATAATAACTGTTTTGTGATCATGAGATAACATCCATAAATTAAAGGCTTTTCTGTCCACACTTCTCATGTATTCTTAAAATTTTCAACAATTTTATTATCCACACCTTTTTCTCCATATTTATTTTTAATGGACAAACTGCATATATATGGGGTACAATGTGATGTTAATATATGCATACATTGTGGAATGATTAAATTATGGTGATTAACATATCACCATACATTCTTAAGATAACTTCTAAAATTTATCCTCTTATCAGTTTTGAAATAACATTAACTCTAGTCACCTTCCTTGCAGTAGGCCACTAAAACTTATTCCTTCTGTATGACTGAACTTTATTTGCGCTTTGACTAATGTCTTTCCTTTCCCCATCTCCAGCCTCTGGTAACCACGATTCTACTTTTCTATTCCTTTTAAGATTCCATGAGATCATGTGGTGACACACAAGTTCTTAATGAATCTGAGTCTAAACTTTACTGAGTATTGACTAATGCCCAGCTCTTTGCATGAATTCTCATTTTGGGAGGGGGACCTAGTTTACCTTTGCATCAAACCACTTCACCTTTTGTAACCCTTATTTCCTTACTTCCATGTGGGAATAGCTGACCTATCAATAACTTCTAAGGTAATGTTTGGCTTTAACATCCTGTTTCATCTGAAATTTAAAAAAAAAAAAGTGGTTACCACATTCACAATATCCAAAGGATCTGTCTTCCAGTGGAGAAAAAGCTTTTTACAGCATTTTTTTTTTAGCCCTGTTCTTATTTCATAGCTGTGCTGCTGTTTTTCTTTCCCTGAGGATATCTTTTTGTTTTTAAAATTTATTCTACTACCTTCAATGCTTTATTTCCCTTTTTCCTATTCATTCACTAAGTCTGATTTTCTGTTTCCCATGTTACTCTTTTCAAATGCATGGTGTTCCTTGCTTATCCATTGATATCCAGGAATGAGATGCTGACTGCAAGCTATGGGATTGAACTGCTTTTGCTGAAACTACTGGAGGCCAGTACCTATAGGTTTGTTTTTGAGAGATGGCAGTGGAGCTTTCTTCCAAGAGAGGAAGTCTGTACCTTCCCGTCTGGTGGACGTTAGCCTGGCAATTTGACTTCTGGGGGCTACCTGGGGATCCTTCCTGCAGGGTCTTACCACTTCCCTGTGGTGCTTACTTCTTCTTGAGGTCAGTTGTCAGTTTACTCTTTTGAGCTCCCCCATGAGGTCTCAAATTCTTTCCCCAAAAGTAGTCAACAGTAGCAATACGTATGATGGCTGATCAGGCATTCTTCTAAGCAACTGCCATGCTTATGGGTAGATAGCATTATTTCCCCCATTATATTATTGTGACATGGAAAGTTTAAGTATCTTGCTCAAAGTCACATTCATAGATCTAGTACTTCCATCCAGATCTGCTTTCTACTTCTCAAATACTGACCTCACTTATCTGCTCTCAACATTTCTATTCTCCTTGTCTTAGAGGACTTTTTTACTTCTTTACTGTTATTTTAGTAGGGTTTCAGGAGAAAGCAGAGATTAATATAGGAACTTTGTTCACATGTATTAACTAGAGATTAAGATCACTTTCTGGATGTAGGTGGCTCAGGACTGCTCAGTGACTGAGTGGGTTTCTACACATTGCCCCGACTTGTTTCTGCTGTGACCCCAATTAGAAGATATAGCCAGAGAAGCCTCAGGCCATATGACACTGCTGCAAGGTAGAGGTGTTGCTGACACTCAGCACCCAACACTGGAGAAATGATGGGCCACCTCTTAAGATCCACAGCATGAAAGCATCAGAAAAGACACAACTGAAGGTATTTCTCTGTATGAATGAAGAATTGTGCATATATGTGAAAGAGCAGAAAAAATAAACATTTAAAGTTGAACAGATTCTGTTGGGTGAGGGTACTACATATGCTTTATAGTTCTTTTATTTTTTTCCCATTTTTCTGTATTGTATATGGTACTTATCAGAAACATTTAAGATATTTAGAAACATTTACCCTGTTATTCAGTGATTCTACTTGGAAACAGACCTATGTGAAAATTTAGCCACAGTGACAAACATTCAAAATGTTTATACTAGCATTAAATTGGAAAACCACAATGTCTAAAAACCACTTAAAAGTGAAGTGGTTTAATGGCTATGAAGCCATTAAAAATTTTTAACAAAATGATGTGACATTATGATGAAGGGAAAGAAGGCTTACAAAGCACTATGTACAATATAATCTTTTGTGTGTGTGTGTATGTGCGCGCTGGTGATTCAACCCAGGACCTCATGCATGTTAAGCCTATACTTTACCCCTAGTCCCCAAATCCAATTTTTAAGAGGTGCACAGAATAAAGACTCAAAAGATAAAGCAATTACTACAGAACCAGGGCTAAAACTATGCCCCAGATACATAATTCAAGTCCCCAGCCCCGAAGAGTACCCAGTAATTCTACCCTTCCATCTAAAGTATAGGAAGCGGGTAGGGAGGAAAATGCAAAAGAGGTGGTGATTCAGCACTTTATTACATCAGATTCTCTGAGGACATGCGAGCATAGTTCAAGCAGGATATGAACTTCAATTTCTGAAAAATGCTTTTGCTGATTCCTAAGAATCAATGTGGATACTGCTGTTGGATTTCTATAGTATTGGTTTCTGTAATGTCCAAACAGCAAAAGAAGAACATTTCTAAAGTTAAAACGCTTCTATTGTAGGATTTGCAGAGAAAGGAAAAAAAGGTTACATAGCAAAATGTTTTATTATCTTTGAGTGTTAGGGTCATTTTTTTTAATTCTATCACAATAAATGTATAGTATGTTTGTAAAAAATTACTGTTTCTACCTCTAAACTAAATAAGTTGCTTTAGTGCCTGAAAAGGAATCCTTGATTGAAACTTGGTATCCACTGGTTAGAATAAATCATCTGATCGAGGGACAAACTACAAAACATCAGACTTCTCAAATTCCGTTTTCCTTAGGAATATTTTTTAGCTATATGTGACTATGGGCCAATCATATGTTCTATTAATTTATCAAAAAGCACACCTGTAATCCTGCTGAGGCAGGAGGATACAAGTTCAAGGCCAGTCTAATAACTTATATCTTGTTTGAAAAAAAAAAGTCATACCATGGACACCTGCCTTATCTTATCAGGTAAGTGGCTCTTTTCTAACTTGAAAAACACATTTCTCAAATTTCTGCAAAAAGAAAAAAAATCCTAAGCAGAGGTCTCTTCTTTCTGTACACACTGGATTGTGATTGTCATCTTTAATATTAGTTTTGTTTTCATTTTTGATGATGGGGATTGAAAGCCAGGAACTCTTATCAGTCTTGATGTATTAGTTTTTCAAAAGACTCAGTGAATTGTGGGAACTTATAAAATGTTTTTTTAATGTGAACATGAACTTGGAAGCAACAACAGTTGTAGATTTCTAAGTCAGATAAGCTTGAAGAGTTCTAGTCCTGAGGGATTCACTCTTTGCCACATACACACTTGTACAGTACCTGGATGAAGTTAAGAGTATTATTTGAGCTAAGATAAGGATCAATGATGAAATAAGGCAGTGATTCTTCAAGTCTCTGATTGCTATTCTGGGACTGTTTATTAAATAAATTCACACTTTTAGCCAAATATATTTCCTTGAAAGAAACATTTATGATCTTTATTGGTTAAACAGTTTCAAACAAATCCAGAACAGATTTTCACACTTTGAGCCTTAGTGCAAAGACATTATGTCATGCGGGAAATAAAATATTTATTCAGTACAGCTCTCCCCTGACATATTTAAATATTAAAATGATCAGGCAGAAGATGACTTATGTGACAGAAATCTGCTTGAAAAAAGACATGATTTAAACCTCTATTAAGGTTTTCACAACAAATTTTTCCCAAACAAATTATAATTTCAAAATAAAACATCCCAAGAATCAACTATCCCTTTAAATAAAAAATAATTTATACTCTTCTTAAAAGAATTCCAACAATTTAAAATAAGTTCCAATTCCATATATATACACATATATATGTACATTTATAACTTAGGTGCTCTTTTGCGCTGTATACTTTTATTCATGCAACAGTGACAGGACTGGACCTCTTGAGGCTCTACAGTGGTCTTTCTGAGAAAGCAGTATAGCTCCTTACTCTGGCAAAGAACAAGGGAGTGTACATCTTGTCAATCTCAAAAGCACTGACTGCAGTCTCACCGGTAGATCTAGAAAGAAAGCATAAAGTTACTAGTTTGTATCGGTAATGTCTCCCATTTATTGAAGGCTTGGTTCCCAATGTAGCAATGTTCAAAGGTGGAGCTTTTGGGAGGTGACTACATCATTAGGGCTCTGAGCTCAAGGGGTTAATACACTGATGAATGATTTGATGACATTATGGGGAGGGGTGGAAACTATAGGAGGTATGGCCTACAGAAGTAGGTTGCTGTGGGCATGTCCTGGAAGGATATTTCTTGTCCCTGGACCCTTCCTTTCTCTGTTTCACCTCAGGCAAAGGAGCTGTCCCCACCATGGACTGATACCTCTGGAACCATGTGCCAAAACAAACCATTCCTCTAAGTTTTTTCTTTTTTTCCTGTTATTTGTCATAGTGATGACTAACAGGGAAATTTCAAAATTTTAAAGACCTTGTGTGTAAGGGTGAATTTATTTTAATGTTTTCAGTTTTTTTAAATTTTTAATTCATCTCAGTAAATTCCAAGTAATATAGAAACACTATAGAACATTAGGAAAATTTTAAAAAGTGTAAAGGTCACTAATTGTTCGGCCACCCAGATACAGCCATATGAATTACTTCTAGTGCTTTTCCCAAGCACTTCTTCACAGAGGGATCACACTTTATTATTAATTGTTATGGTTTGGATATGTGGTATCCTGCAAAACTCCTGTTAATGCAAGAATGTTCCGAGGTAAAATGAATTGGGAGCTGTAACCTAATCAGTCTGTCTTAGTTTGAGTGGACTAGGTGCTAACTCATGGTCGGAAGCGGTGGGTTACTGGGGACGTGCCCTAGAAGAATTATTCTTCCTGAGGCCCCTTCCCTCCCTCTGCTTTCTGACCTAATCACGAGGTGTGCAGCTTTCCTCCTCTAGGTACTTCTACCATGATGTGCTGCAATACCAAATCAAAGCAGTAATCCTATTTGCTCTATATTATACTGCCTGTCTATACAATTTATTTAGTTCTTTATTAGGTTTTCAATATTTGGCCATTTTAAAATAATGCATTTTAAAATAATGTGTGTGGTGCAATGGGTAGAACCTAGGGTCTCATGCAACCCAAGTTTTCTGCTGCTGAGCCACATCCCTAGCCTTTTATTTTTGAGACAGGGTCTTGCTAAATTGCTGAAGCTGGTTTTGAACTTGCTATCCCCCTGCCTCAGACTCTCAGGTAGCTGGATTACACTGCACCCTGCAATGATGTGGTAGTTTTTATTACATCCTTCAAATATAAGAGAATTTCTGAGTCAAAAGCTGTAAACAATTTAAGGCTCTCGTTAAAATGAATTATATTTCTAGAACAGAATTTAATACTTGCATTGCAAGTGAAGGGGAGGAAAAACAGATGATAAATCATGCTATAACAGCCTTTAATTACAGCTTTCCCCCTAAACAAAAGCAGAAAATTTCAGTGATTCTGCAAACATTATAAGTCAATGTGATTAAAAGTAGCTTCATATTACACCTATTATAACGTCCTTTTCTTTGTCCTAAAAACTGATCCAAGTGAGTGTGGTGGCACTTGCCATCAATCCCAGCTACTTGAGAGGCTGAGGTGGGAGGATTCCAAGTTTGCTGCCAGCCTCAACAACTTAGCGAGAACCTGTCTCTAAAGGGCTGGGGATATAGCTCAGTAGTAAGTGGCCTTGGGTTCAATCCTCAATACTGTAAAAACAACCAATAATCAAACAAAAAACCAATTAAAAAAAAAAAACCTGATCCTAGTTTCCTAATGGGTCGAACATGAGCTATAGCTACAACTCATTTGCTTGGTTCTACTTATGGCTTTTTTTCTTTCTTTTTTTGCATCTGATTACAAAGATGAGCAAAATGGACTAATAGCTAATGGTTGCAAAGAAAAACATTCCTAGTTGTGAGGGTTTTCCCAAATGAGTGGGAAAAGTCCTTTGTAAATGTGTTCAAGGTTGCAAGTATGTTTTAAGATTTTGGATTCATTCTGAATGAAGAGCCCTTAGTCACATACTGATAGTCTTTCAAACCTACCACCTGATAACTAATTATCTACGTGAATTGGTATTTCACTTCCCTAATTCCTTTGTTTTATTTAACTTTTTTCTGTACTACTCCTTTCTCACACACACCCTTCAGTTCATTATTTCATACAGCTTAAATCCTATCTTATAAAAAAGCTTTAAATACAAATCACCTAATAGATTTGACTTTGAAATAGATGGGACCTTATTTTTCAGAATTCCTTAGGATGAATAAAATAGAAATAAAGTAAAAAATGATAACACTGAACTGCAGAAGAAAAATGGTCTGGTATTTAAAAGTGCCTTGAGGATGTCAATAAGCAGCAGAATGCCTGTTCTTCCAGTGGTGGTACCAATTTGCTGTGTGAGTGCTCTGGAAGCGCTACTTCCCCACTTAGGCTTAGTCTTTTTCATTTTGGTCATTTTCTTGGTTTCTACTAGTACTACACGTTGCTTTGTGACACAAGTTGAAAACATTCAAGTTTCCCAAGTTGGATATTAAGTATACATTTATGCTAACTCTTGTACTGTTTATTGCATTCACCTACTTGTAGGTAATGTGACAAGAATGATGGATCCAGATGAGTTTGTTGAACCTCTGGTGGCCACTGGAACATAGCTGTAGCCCCACATGAAAACTGTGATCTGCTTCTTGTACAGGGACACGACGAAAATATCTGTATTTGTAGTCAAGTGGTTTCTGTAAAAGAAAGGGTGCATGAGCTACAAGAAACCTATTTTACTTGTATATAAATGTTTATGGCTATATCATGGAAGAGTAACACCAGGAATATCTTTGCACATAATAAAGAGTTGTCTTGGACATCACATAAAAATGTACAAGTGCCTTAAAAATAGCAGGCACTAAAAATATCAGGTTTCCCCATCATCACAATAATTCTAATTAAATATGACTACATTATTTCAACTTAATGGCTAAAATGACCATCCACAGGGGCCAAACTAGTAACCAAAGTTAAAATTCTCTTAAACCTAGTACTTCCTTCTACTAAAAACCAAGTAGGAATTTTTAATTAGAAAGTGATAAAGTGGATGGGTGCAATGGTGCATGCCTCTTATTCCAGTGGCTCAGGAGGCTAAGGCAGGAGGATCAGCAACTTAGAGATCCTGTCTCAAAAAATAAAGGATGCGGTTAAGCATCCTGGGTTCAATCCCTGGTAAGCCTCCCCCAACTCCCCTCAAACAAAAAAGTGATAAAGTGGTGAAAGGGACAGAAGAAACACAGGCTATAACTTTTTTTTTTTGTTCTTTCTCCACATTTTATACTGGTGCATTACAGTTGTACATAATGATGGGATTGTTATATATTCATACATACACACAATATAACAATATAATTTGGTCAATATCTCTCCCTAGCACCTCCCCCTCCCTCACCTCCTCCCAGAACTTATCTTTTATAATAACAGTAAAATAGTCAATGGATAAAGAGTTGTGACAAGGCTTATTAAAATCATACTTTTGTAAATGCTACTAAAAGCACAAAAATGTAAACACTATGATTTCAATATACAAGAAAACTGACAGTCTTCATGGAAATTCCTACTCTGTAATTAGACAAAGCCTAAACAACTAAGGCCTCATAACTCCCAATTTAGACCTCAGAAAACTGATGATCATAGTCAAAGCAACTATCTCTGTTCCTCAGACTGTTGCCCCACATTCCAGGAGCCTGGAGGTAGAGTTGCCAATGACACCTGGTCACAAGGAGATAGGACTCACAGATGAAATGCTGTCCTATTTTGATACATTATGCTAGAGAAGAGAGGGATTAGATATTTCTTCCAAAAACTCTACTACTTATAAAGGCAATAGACAAATACTTATTCTACTTACCTTCCAACAGATTTCTTATGTATATATTATGTATTTTACAGGATTTAAAAAATGCATAAGAAGAGAGCAGTGAAAAAAAATTAGGCATTGAATCTATTAAGAATTTAAAGCACTCTAGAATATAGAATATATCAGTAATCACATTTGCTTAGTATTTTATTTTCTTTTGCAGGAACAGAAAGAAGGAAAGCAGATTTCCAGTAGAAACTAAAGTTCTCACCAAGAATACCTTTATAAAAAAATGACCCATATGGCTAATTTAGGGAGAGAATACTTCCAGGACTCAAAGTGAGAAGAGCTAGAAAAATGTATTCAGGTATAACTTTATGAGTTATTTCACAGGAGATTTTGGCTTTACCTTTTCTTTCTTTTCTTTTTTTTTTGTTTTTTTTTTTTTTAAAGTGAGAGGGACAGGGTGGGGATGAATCGGGGGGCTAGAGCAGTGGCTCAGCAGTTATGGTGCTTGCCTGGCATGCGCGAGGACACAAGTTTGTACCCCAGCACCATGTACACAATGAAGCCACATGAAAGACTAAATAAAAAAAATTTTTTTTAAAAAGACAGGGATGGTGAGAGAAAGAGAGAAACAATTAATTTTATTTATTTTTCATGTGGCTTTTATTGCTTTGAAACTTTGTTTTGTACATGGTGCTGGGGCTTGAACCCGTGTCCTCATGCATGCCTAGCAAGCAGTGTAACTGCTGAGCCACCATACTAGCCCCTGGCTTTACCTTTCCATGTATAAAAACACTGGACTAGAAAACGAAACCGGTTGGAGAAAAATAAGCTGATCCAATAAAAAATACGTTAGAGAACTTTCCAGCTCTCCTCAGATACTTTAAGTTGCCATATATTTTGTGTAGTAGTATACTGAAGCAGCATTTTATTCTAATTGAGAATGCTTGAATAAATAGTTAAATAAGAAAACTCCCAATTCCACCTTGCATACTCACTTCTTCTTTTTTTTTAGTTATTACAGCAAATACTTTGGTCTGATTGTCCGTATCTTGTGATAAGCGATAATGACCCAGTAGAATTGCATCAGTTCTAAAAAATGAAAAAAAAAACCCTTAAATCTATTAATCAATTATTATATGTATTTAATAATCTAGAAAGTTATGAATTCAAAAGCATTTACTAAAGTTGCCTAAAAACAATCAGCTAGGATGTATGTAAAACTTGGTTCCAAGTCCCCCAAAATCTACTAAAGTATATTCTTTAGGGAAAGGCCCAAATATTTTCACAAGTGTCTTCCCCACCCATATAATTGTTTTTTTAATCATCTAGGATTAAGTCAATGTATTAATCATCCAGTATTAATGTAAGCACTGTCTTACAATAACCTGAAAATGTGAACTGCATAGAAAGCTACCAAAAAAATGCTACCTGGTATTTCTAGTTCTTAAACGGGGAACAATGGACTGAGGTTCCTCAGGGGTTGTCAACATCATCACATGGCCATCAGGAAAGAATCTTATATACCTACAAAAAAAGAACAGAACACCAAAGCATACCATACACAACAGATAAAACAGTATCTAAACCTGTCCATGGCTTTGAAACCAAAACCAGAATAGCGTGTGCCAAAGAACTGATAAAATATCATTGAAGCAAACTTGACAATCTGTTAGTCTAGTGACAGAGAACTAAAGGCATTTTAAAAAAAAAATCTTCCTTAGGGGGAACTGGCAAATTTTTATTTTTACTCACTGACTAAATACTGTTTTCTTTTTTAAAAAGAAAGAGGGACAGTGAGAGAAAGAGAGAAGTAATTTTTATTTAGTTTTCCATGAGACTTTTGTCCCTCTGACACTTTCTTTTGTACATGGTGCTGGGGTTCGAACTTGTGTACTTGCACATGGCAGGCAAGTGCTGTACCAAGCCACCGCTCCAGCCCCCTTAAATACTGTTTTTGATAAAGTTCTGCACTTTTCTATTTTTTTTTTTTTTTTGAGAGAAGGACAGTGAGAGAATCAATTTTATATTGAGTTTTTCACATAGCTTTTGTGGCTCTGACACAGTTGTGTACGTGGGTTCTGGGGTTTGAACCCGTGTACTTGTGCATGCCAGGCAAGCACCGTAACTGCTGAGCCAATGATTCAGCCCACTTCTGTACTTTCCTAAAGCACTAAGTAATGTCAAAAAAAAGTGAGATCTAATAATTAATATATAAGACTACTTATTTCTCAGTAACAGCAATATTTGGTGAACACAAAGGCTGAATAAAAGGCTATTTGAAAAGGTAAACAGGTACAGCCATGCCAAAAGGAGAGCTTTAACAGATAATTTGGAGATTAGAAGGAATTACATAATTTACATTAACCTGCGGATCTGAGTGCAGCTCCTATGTCATAACACTACATAAAAACACCAGGGGGCATTTTATGAATAAATCAAAAGTGACAAAGAGCAGACCAAACAACTAATGAGCTAATACTTGGAGAGAGAATTTTCCACTCACTCAGTTTACTACAGTTGTACCTGTAATATTCCACTTGGTGCCAGGCTCTATAGAAACCATCAAGAGACTGTTCCCCTTGACGAATGTATGTGGTTTTACTGATATACACTCCTATTAACAAAAGACATTTTTAAAAGCACATGAATAAAACTTTAAAAGTTACAATCATATATCACATATCCAGCATTACTTTTCTTGTGGTTTCCTTTAAATATGCTCAGAGTACTTAGGACCATTACAGAAAATTAAAACCATGTAATTATCAAATGCATCTCACTATTTCTCCCAAGTTCTAGAGTCCAACTTACCATCAAATCGAACACGAGGCCGTTCTAAAAACATTTCTCTCCAAGATGAGTATGGTACAAGCTTAATACAGCTTCTGCCCCACACTTTCAGGCAGGCCAGACGCCATATTTCAGGGTCTCTAGGTGAAAAACAAACAAACACACCATCAAATAAAAAAAGCTAAGTCCCTATGGGCAGAGATAAAAAATTTGGTATCTGCTTTTATTCAACAAGTGTTTGCTAAGCACCTGTGTGGCACAGTACCAAGGGCTAGGGAGGGAATGAAAGGCAAGGCAAATCCCTCTTCTTTTACTGATGGGAAAGCCAAAGGAGAAAGAAAACTTTCAGGAGTACACTCCTGAGTGCAGAAATTCGATCGACAGAGTAAGCAGACAGGTACAGATGGTATGGAGGAAACAGACTACTTCAGCTCCAGTGGATGGGGTAGGTCTCTGGGAAGGTAACTGAAGCAATGGGGAAGAGGATGCTGGGCAGCAGCCACAATAAACACAAGGCTCAGAGGCCGAAGTGTGACCAGTAGGCTCAGTGAAGTCAGAAGTTGCATATGGCTGCAGCACGGTGAAAAGGGGCTACATAATCTGAAAGGTAGTAACAGGAAGTCATGAAGTAGTGCCTTGTAGGGCACAGTGGCTATTTACACAAGATGGATGACAACGGAGGATTCTGAGCATGATTTATGCTTTTAAAAGATCACTATGGGAGCAATGGGAGCCTGGGAGTAGCACAAGTATAATCCTAGAGACTTGGGAGGTTAAGGCAGGAGGATCACAATTTGAGGCCATCCGCAGCAACTTAGCAAGACCCTGTTACAAAATAAAGAGTAAAAAGGGCTGGGGAGGTAGCTTAGGGTAATGTGCCCTTGGGTTCAATCCCCAGTAACAAAACAAACAACAAAGATCATCGTGGGAGGCAGGGCAGAGCAATGTGATAGAACAGTACTCTGAGAAACTGAATAATCTAACAAATTGAAATGAAAAAATAAATCCTAGAGCTGAAAAATACAATGAATTGAATGACAAAATGCAACAGAGAACATCAACAGCAGAAATGATCAAGCAAAAGAACCCATGAATACAGGTTATTTGAAAACACAGAGGAGGAAAAAAAGGAAAGAATGAAGGTAGGTTATGGAACTTACTGGACAGTATCAAAAGAACAAATGTAGTAATGAGTGGTGTTCAAGAAGGTAATGACTGATAAAAGATAGAAAGCTTTTCTTAAGAATGCTGAGGATTGAACCCAGAGCCTTGGATGTATCAGGCAAGTGCTCTTCATCTAAGCTACATCCCCAGACCTGGCAGAGAGCTTACTTAAAGAAATAACAGCAGAAAATTTTTCAAATCTGGAGAAAGACATAAATATACAGGTATATGGAGGTCAAAGGATTCCAATCAGATACAAATCCAAATAAGACTCAAGACAAGCTATAATCAAACTTAAAAATCAAAACCAGCTGGGCATGGTGGCACATGCCTGTAATCTCAGTAACTTGGGAGGCTGAAGCAGGAGGATTGCAAGTTCAAAGTCAGCCTCAGCAATTTAGCAAGGCCCTGTCTCAAAATAAAATATAAAAAAGGCCTGGGGAGGTAGCTCAGTGGTAAAGTGACACTGGGTTCAATTCCTGGTCCAAAAAAAAAAAGTCAAAAACATTATACTCAAATCAGCAAGCAAACAAAAAAGCAAATGACTTATAAAGAAGTTCCAACATGTCTTGCAGCAGATTTCTTAAAAGAAACCTTAAAGGCCAGGAGAAAATAGGAGGATATATTTCAAGTGCTGAAAAGGGGGAAAAAAAAAAAAAGAAAATACAACAACCTGGCAGTCAAGGAGGAAGGATCCAAGTGGGAAAACTGTAAACAGCATGGAAAGTCAGAAAGGCAACAAAGAGCAAAGTAAATTACAACTTCATCCCTAGTGCCCAGACTGTCAGGAAAAGGTAAGCAGAAAAGTACCTGCACTGCCATCACAGCAGCAGACTAAGCAGTCCTAACTGAAAAATTTCAGTCCTCACAAGCTTTAAATATGGTCTAGGAAGCTGGCTGATACACAAGTGGCTTCCCTGCTCCCAAGGGAGAACTTGTGTTGGACGCCCCCCCAGCCTCCAGAACTGAAGTTGCTACAATAGCCACTGCAAGACTGCATCCTGCCTTAGCTGCTATCATCAGGTCTAGTTTTCTATAGCACAAGAGGGTAACTGTGGGTTAAAAAAAGATCTATGATACATTTTGAAATGACCAGGGATTTCAGCACATAAAAACATTTACACTTGAGGAAATGGAAGAGCTTATTACCCTAATACACTGTACATGTGTATTGGGTTATTATACTATAGACCATAAATATGTTTCAATTTTAAAAAGGGGGCAGATCAAGATGGCAGGATCTTCCTATAATCTCTTATTATAGAAATACCAAGCTGTTCACAGCTACTCATACACCAAACTACCTCCTCAAGAGCTAAGAAAAATCAGGTGAGAGACCACAGTGCCTGCTTTTAGTATGACAAAATGAAAAGAGGCATTGAAGAAGGTAAGAGAGAAAGAGATGCCCGTGTCATATCTCCTAACTCCAAGCAGCTCAACATGGACAGAGAACTAAGTCCAGGCCTTGAATTTGAAACCCAGTACCAGGTCTGCCATGGTGAAACCTAGTGCTGGGTAAAGCCTATTAACCTCTGTTATTAGGCCAATACCCAAGAATTGAGCCTACAGAACTGAGGTAGGGCAGGTGGCTGACTCCCTATACCACTTCTTCAGGTGGTAAAGAGGGGAACAAGACTCTACTTGCTGGACAGCAGGGTATAAAAAGCTAGCACAGAGCTTTGTCTTGGAGTCCAGTAACAGGACTGCTGAGTGTAGAAACTGAAGGCCCCATACACAGGCCAGACCTCATAAATGGAGACTCCTAGGCCAGCCTTGGCATTTAGTGGAGAACCGTGTGCCGGTAGTATACTTGAGTTTTGGCATCTATCAGTTTAGCCTCCAAGTGGACCTTGGGCACACCAAGTGCAGGCCCTTGCAGCTGAGACTCAGGTACAACCAGCTTAGCACCCATCTTGGTAGCTAAGGAATTATCTCCACCACCCATCCCTCGAACCTTGGGCAACACAGTTATCACTAGGCCAGTGCTTCAGGGGGCACTAGAACTGCCCTAGCATAAGACAGAGACCAGTGGGATGGACTTGTGTTTTGGCCTGTATCAATGCCAGCTGTGGCATGAGCCCCAGTGCACCTCTGAGTCTGTTCGGGTCCTTATGGATGTGAGACTCAGGCACAACCCAGCTAAGCATCAGCCTAGGGGGCCAAGGGTCTGCACCCATCAACACTACCTCAACTTTGGGCAGCACAGGATGATGTAAGATTCTGTTCGCTGGGGACAGTTCAGTAAGCACAAGAGTTTGCCCTGGAACTCAGTACTAGATAATTTAAAACCTAACACTCAGCAGATCCTAATGGGCACTATACTCAGGCCTGCCTATGGATGGAGCCTCTGCAACAGCTCCATTGCTAGGGGAAGACACATGGCCTCAGTCCATCAGATTTCTATTCGAAAGCATCGCATCACTTATGACAGACTGCAGTGGTCCTGGGCCACAAGTCCGTCTCAGCAACAGGCAGCCCATAGCAATGCAGGCTGTGGTCCTATTCCAGTGTTGTGCTAGTCTTAGCAGCTTATGAGCTCAAGGATATGACAAAGTATAGCAGCACTAGTGTCCACAGCTGTGATGTAGGAGCATGTGGCTGGTGCATTCACAGTGACCCTTTCCAGGGATGGCAGAATACTATAGTTCCTGACCTCAGGCAGGCCAGTGACTTCAGGCAAGGCATCTGGGCCTGACCTGGTCTTAAGGACAAACTCATAAGGATAGACTAGTCTTTCTATGTATTCTCCTGGTTCTTCCATGAATAATATACCAGCATTATATTTGGCTTGAACCTGTGCTTGGATTACCCTCAAGTACTGAAACAGTGACAACACATCAACAGCAGACTTCTGATAAATATGAGTCTGGTGTCACTCAGTGATGAAACAGAAGAAATGACAATAGGCGTAGAGAAAACAAGCAGCCTCCTTATAATTTCTGGAAATACAAGCACAGACAAACCTACATTAGGAAAGCTATAATACCTAATCCTTCAATGCCCTTCTGGGTATTTCATGCCAATAAGCATCAAGGGCTTTGGGAAATTATGACCTCAGCTAGTATTCAAAATAAGGTGTCAGGGAGCTGGAGTGGTGGCTCAGTGGTTAAGGTGCTTGCCTGGCATGCACGAGGATGTGGGTTCAAATCCCAGTACCATGTACACGATGAAGTGTCAGCATGAAAGCCATATGAAAAACTAAATAAAATTAATCCTTTCTTTCTCTCACTGTCCCTCTCTCTTAAAAAAACAACAACAAAAAAAGATGTCAGAAACTGACCAAGAAGTAATCAATACAAGAGACCTCTGAGAATTTTAAACTCAATGAGCTTAGATAAAACAGAAAATGAATGTTTTAATACTCCAACAGACAAACTTAGAGATAGAAACAATTTTTTAAAAATCAAACAAGGGTGAGATGATGATGAAAAGGAGATAGGCAGAAATTCCTGATCTCACAATATGAGGAGGTAGTGAAAGAACAGCAAAATTGAGAAGTGGGTAACAAACTAAATCCTCTAAAACTTAATACTACAAGTCTTAGACCTGGAAAGACCCCCTTCAGCTGACTAGTCATCCCCTAAACTCACTGCAGCATCTTCCCATGCCCAGACACCTACAAATTAAACCAGAGGGAAGTCCCCTTGCAGTCTCTTAAGAATCCAACTAAAAAGAACTTCTATAGGGATTGATACCATTGTCCCTATATGAAAAATCACTGAAACCCCCTCCATCTCACAGTGAACAAAGGGAGTAGGGTGGAGCAGACATGAGTAGGAAAGTGTACCTAACCCAGGGCCTCCCACTCAGCCTCCTTGTGACCTGAGCAGAGGCAGAAAGGTCTGCATGCAGCCACCAAGAGACACAGGCAGAGACGAGAGGCAAGACATCTTTGGTCCCAAGCAGAGGAAAGCAGATCAATCAGGACCACACCAAACCTGACCCACTGACATTGAAGAGGGGCACCATGGGAAGCCTAGGGACTATCCCCTTGATCATGGGGCCATACTGGAGGGAAGCTGCCTGAATATCCAGTGACACAGAGATCCAGTTCCCAGATGGTGGCAGTCACTGGCAGAAGGCCTCTAAAAATTGCATGAATACTCCAGGAAACTTAAGTAGAAGGTGCCCACAACCATAGCAAGAGGAAGGTGAGCTAAGGTTAAAAATTGCCTGACCCAAGGCAGTAGGAAATGATTGCTCCAAGACTGACCTGTCACAAGTGGAAAGTGAAAGAATACTGTTTGAACACGAGCTGGACCTTGCATCAGTCACTGTCAACAGAGGAAATTGGTGCCCACTATTCACAACATGGGGCAGTGAAAACTAGAATCCAGGAGAATCACCTGAGTCCCTTTATTACAATACCCCAGCAACCACCTGAGTCTCTACTATAGTATAGCATCAGCTGGTGGGATACTTCCACACCATAGAACACCTGCAGAAAACCTAACCAGAGGACCTGGCTTATAGACAGCCACCAAACACTACACTACCATGAAAAGGTTCTGTAGATGAGAACAGGTGACCCACAGCAATCACAGGGGCACTCCTGGGCCTGTATCCTGAACCAAGCACCCTCCAGGAAGTCAGCTGCAGGACCCTGAGCTGACAAACTAGAACTAGCTAATGGGAGGGAGATTCCACAGCAACTAGGGAAGTTGCTCCTGTGCTCCAGCAACTCTGGAGGGACCCATAAAGAATGATGGATACCTGCTAAATGTCCAAACCCCAATGAAATCCAAAAGAAGATTCAACAAGAATTTTCTTCACCTTGGCATGGCTTACTAAAATAACTCTAAGGTCAACTTTGACCATATATATCATCTTTAACTTTATAGTTGTTACCCTAATAACCAATATTATACTTCAACCTACTTGAATATATTTGCTCTAATGATTTAAAGCATTAATAGGAATCAAACTTTGTTTTCCCAGCTCTAGTTTATTCTTGCTCCTTTTATTCTCTATTCATCCTCTTGCCTTATCTGGTACTACCCCAAATACCCACCATCCATTTCTCCTTTCTACCTTGGTGCAAATTATTCTTTTATATCTTCTCTCTTTTTAACCCTAGTACTTTTCTTCCCCTCTTCTTTTCCTCATTTAACATAGCAATTTTACTAAATTTAATAAGTAATTTTTTTACCTATTCCAAAACTTTACTACAAGTTTATATCTGGATTTGATGAACTGTGGAGAACAAAAGCTACAGGATTTTGTTTCTTATAAGGTTGAATAGTATGAGGCTTGTTGGCTCTAAAGTGATTTTAGTAAACAGGGTTTAGTAGTATCTCTCAAAGTGGTGTTGATATAGGATCAGCAAAGGTTACACAATGAGTTAAAGTGTCAATATCTGAATAGTCATCCAACTCAGAGTTCTTAAGAAGCTCACAAAGTAGTCCCTTGCTTAAAAGAAGTGATACCTTCTTGGGCTGGAGCAGTGGCTCAGGCATTGGAGCACTTGCCTGGCAGGTTCATTCCCCAGCACCACATATACAACTTATTGTCGGAGAAGCAAAAGCCAGATGAAAAAATAAATAAAAGTTAAAAAGAAAGTAGTGACAACTACCCCAAAAGATGGGTAGACATACAAATAATATGAAAAAACAAAGGAACAAACCAACAAATGACTCAATAAACCAAATTAAAAATTTAATGGTCAGAGTCAGCAACAAATTAGACCATTTTGAAGACAGATTTTTCAGGCCCTGAAGACAAAGTATATAATCTTGAAAATAAAATTGACCATAAAGAAAAGATGTTAAGAGATCATGAACAGAATATTCAAGAGATCTGAGATAACATTAAGAGGTCAAATTAAAGAATAATTAGTCTAGATGAAGGCTCTGAAATACAAGCTAAAGGGATGCACAAACTTTTGAATGAAATAACATCAGAAAAATGTTTAAGCCTTAAGAATGACCTAGAAATTCAAATACAATAGGCACATGACTTGAAATATACAAAAATCACAAAAGATCTACTCTAAGGCATTAAAATGAAAATGCCTAACATACAAAATGATAGAATTTTAAAAGCTATACAAGAAAAATGGTTGGTTACATTTAGAGGTAAACCAATCCAGATTTCAACTGATTTCTCAACCCTGACCCTAAATGCTAGCTCTGAAAGAAACTGGATGCCAAGAATACTATGTTCAGCAATATTAAGTTTCAGAATTGAAGATGAAATAAAAACCTTTCATGATAAACAGAAACTAAGAGAATTTACACCTAGAAAACCTGTACTATAATACATGCTCAATGAAATACTTCATGAAGAATGAAAAAAAAAAAAAAGGAAACCAGATAAGGATGAAATACACTAGAAGAATAATTAAAGGAGAATCAGGTCAGATTTAAACATAAGAAACACATCAAGGGGCTGGAGCGGTGGCTCAGCGGTTTCAGCGCTTGCCTGGCAAGCACGAGGACCCGGGTTCAAACCCCAGCACCACGTACACAACTGAGTGTTGGAGCAACTGAGGTCATGTGAAAAACTAAATAAAGTTGTTTCTCTCTCTCTATTTCTCTCACTGTCCCTCTCTCTTTAAAAAAAAAAAAAAAGAAACACATTAAAATGGAACCAAATAAAGAGCATCTCCCTACAACATCATTGAATGTAAATAGTCTATAAACTCTTCAATGAAAAGACACAGGTTAGCAGTTGGATTAAAAAACTAAGACCCAACAATATACTATTTGTAAGAGACTCACCTTACAGCCAAACATATCCATGGATTGAAAGTAAAAGAATGGGAAAAGACATACCATGCAAATGGTACTTGTAAACAAGTAGAAGTAGCTATTCTCATATCAGACAAAGTGGATTTCAAGCCAAAATTAATCAGAAGAGACAGTCAATTCATATATACAGCTTAAGATATTCATGCAACAAGAAGATACAATGATTGTAAACATTTATGTCCTAAACAATAGTGCATCTACATACATAAAACAAACCCTTCTCAATATTAAGAATTAAACAGACCACAATACAATACTGGGGTACTTTAACATACCTCTCATACCACTAAATATGTTATCCAGACATAAACTAAGATTCTATAGAACTGAAAAGTGCAATTATTAATATGGACCTAACAGACATCTACAGAATATTTCATCCTTCAATGACTGAATTCACTTTTTTCTCAGCAGCTCATGAAATGTTTTCTAGAACAGACCATATTTTAGGTCAAAAAGCAAATCGGAAAATAAAAAAAAAGTAAAGACAATACCTTGCATTCTATCAGATCATAATGGAATGCAGAGAAATCAACAAGAAGATATAAATCAGAAGCTACTCTAACATGTGGAGATTAAATAATACACTTTTGAATGATGGATAGTAGAAGAAATCAGGGGAAATAAAGTTTTTAGAAGTAAATAAGAATAGAGATACAACATAGCAAAATCTCTGAGACAGAAGGAAGACAATTCTAAGAGGAAAATTTATAGCATTCAGTTCATACATCAAAAGGATAGAAAGATATCAAAAAATAATCTAACACTGCATCTGAAGGACCTAGAAAAAGAAGAACCAATATGAAAATCAGCAGAAGACAGGAAGTAATTAAAATCAGAGTCAAAATTAATGAAATTAGAATTAAAAAAACAAGGGGCTGGAGCAGTGGCTCAGTGGTTGGAGCTCTTGCCTAGCATGTGCAAGGACCCAGATTCAAACCCCAGCACCACATAGACAACCAAGTGTCAGAGAAATGAAGGCCAGATGAAAATAAATAAATAAAACAAATTCTCTCTTTCTCTCCTAAAAAGAAAAAAAAAATTAAAAAACAATAAAAAAGATCAATGAAATGAAGAATTGGTTTTTTTGAAAGATTAAATAAGACTGGCAAACCCTTAACCAAACTAACCAAAAGAGAGAAAACGTTCACATTAACACAATCAGAGATGAAAAAGGAAGTATCACCAGGTTTCCAGAAGATCATCAGAAACATTTTGAAAATTCATACTCCAACAAGCTAGAAAATTTTAAAGATATTGACAAATTCCTAGAGACATATGACTTACCCAAACTGAACCATGAGGATATAGAAAAAAATAGATCAATATTAAGTAATGAATTGAAAAGCCTTCCAACAGCAAAACATGGTGGCACACACCTGTAATCCCAGTGATTTGGGAGGCTAAGGCAGGATGATCACAATCAGCCTTAATCGGAGGATTTAAAAAGTCTTCACCATAAAGAAATATATGTTTGGGGAGATAAGGATGTAAAACCTGATTTAAACATTACATGATATATACATGTATTAAACACTAATTACATGGTACTCCATTAAACATGTAAAAATTATACATTTTTATGCATCAATTAAAAAGTAAATAAACACAAAAATTCAGAACAAAGCAAACCTGCCAACCAATACTGTACCAAGCAAAGCTGTCCTTCAAAAATGAAAAACAAATAGACTTTCTCAGATACTATCTTAGAAGAAATGCTAAAGGGAGAACTTCAAGCTGAAAAAAAAGGATGCTAATGAATAACACAAACATCCAAATTATATGCAATATAAGAAGATGTAAATTATAACATCAATGCAAAATATAGGGGGAAAGTGAAGTGAAGGTAAAGAGTTTTGGTTTTTCTTATGTTAAGTTGTTGTCAGTTGTTAAAATAACCTATTAGATATTTTTTGTAGTTCTCACAATAACCAGAAAGCAAAAACCTATAACAGATACACTAAAAATAAAAAGCAAGGAATTAAAACACGCTACTAGACAAAATCAGCTAGCCACAAGACAGAAGACAGGAGGAAAGATCTATCAAACACAACAAAAAAAGAACAAAACCCTGTAATTTGCAACAACATAAGTGAACCTGGAGAACATTATGTTAAGTGAAATAAGCCAGCATAGAAAGACTACATGCACGATCTTATGTGTAAAATTTAACCATTGGCTAACAGCAGCAGGATGGTTCAGGAGGGAAGGAAGACGCTGATCAGAGAATATTCAACCAGTCAAGAGACTACACTCAAGAGATCCACAGTTAGTGAAGATATATCATATTCTTTGAAAATAGAGTGGATTTGAGTACTCTCACCACAAAAACAGTCACTATGGAGGTAATGTGCTTATTAGCTAGACTGAGGCATTCCACAGTGTACATGTACTTCAAAAAACCAGGCTGGCCAGGCATGGCAGTGCATGCCTGTAATCCCAGATCCCAGAGACTGAGGAGGCCAAGAAGGCTGTGGCAGGAGGATTACAAATTCAAAGTCAGCCTCAGCAATGTAGCAAGGCCCTAAGCAACTTTCTGAGTGAGATCCTGTCTCAAAAAACAAACAAATGGAGCTGGAGTGGTAGCTCAGTGGTTATGGCACATGCCCTGCATGCGGAAGTACACAGGTTCAAACCCCAGCACTCACATTTACAACTAAGGGTCAGAGCAACAAAAGCCATGTGAAAAACTCAATAAAAATTGATTCTCTCTCTGTCCTTCTCCCTTAAAAAAAAAGGGTTGGGGATGTGGCTCCGTGGTTAAGCACCCCTGGGTTCAATCCTGTGTACCAAACACATACACACACAACCATCATGCTGTACACAGTACAATTTCTTTAAATAAAATTTTTAAAAAATCAATTACTGGTGATTTATAGAGATGTGTTCTAGGATAAGAAGAGTAGAATCAGGGAGATCATGCAGGATGCCATGGCGTTTTTCATGCATAAAGGTGGCTAACTACGAATGTCAGTTGCAGAAGAAGTGAAACGAGCAAATTGGAAATAATTTTTCAGATTAGTACCAAAAAGATTTTGTTTTGGAATTAGTGAAATGAGTTAAATAAAAGATGTATTGAAAATTGACATGACACTGATAAAACTCAAAATGTTTAACTCCATCTCTAACTTAAAATACCCAGTTTTAAAGACTCAAAAACCGTACTAATATTGGTGTCAGACTGGAAAAGATAAATCACTCAAAATTTATGTTGAAATGTGTACTTAGATTTCTCTTATTTTTATGATGACACATGAAGCTTTAGTCCTGAAAAATCCCCTTTCTTAACCAAATCTTTACATTTCTCATGCATAATAAATGGAGTAACACTGCTCAAATTCTCAATTTTGAAAGGTTGGTTGTGATTCAACAGTTGCTTAACCTGTTAAATTACAAGTTTTCAGGGCTGGAGCAGTGGCTCAGCAGTTACAGCGCTTGCCTGGCCATGTGTGAGGATGCAGGTTCGAACCCCAGCACATTGCACACAATGATGTGTCAGAGCAACGGGTGCCACATGAAAAACTAAACAAAATTGATTCTCTCTCTCTCTCTCTCACTTCCCTCTCTCTTAAAGAAAAAAAAATGAAAAATGAGTCTCAAATGATTTTATGTTAAACTATTTTTCACATAATAAGATTTTAAAAGTTACATTATTAAAAGAAAGTTCTAATACAATATAAATTTAAAATGTTACCACTTAATGGGTTTAGAATCACTATAAAAATAACTTGAATATATTTTTCTAATATAATTCTTTTTTCCAAGTCAGCTAATCAGGCATGCAAACCCAAGGAAGCAGTATCTGTGACTATATCTGTTCTACATAAACATCAATCAAGTTCTTCATCATAACTGGTAAAATAATTTTTCCCATGAGTTATTTAAAAAAAGAAGCACCTGGCACAGATATAGAATCCTCTGCACACCAGAGACAACTGCTCTAATGATCTGAGGTCCAAGTCACTAGACACCACCCATCGGAAGATGTACATTAGGACCTCCATTGGCAGCACTGCAAAAGAAAATCATCTTTCAGTTACTCTCCTGTAGTATGTCATTCCATTGCCAAAATCACATTCTCAGTGTATTTATGCATTAGAAATTTATAAATCATACCATCAGTACTCCTCAGAGCTACAGCATGAGTATATTTAACTACCATAGTAATCAATGTTTCCTAGTATCAAGACACAAAATCTTTGTTTTTTCAGTACAGAAAAGATTTGGAAACTACTTATATAAAAGCATCCTTTTCCTGTACAAAATCATTTTACCAGCAAGATAAAATAAATGTGTTAGAAAAATAATCTACTTTGTGTGATCCATATTACATTCATAACTAAAAAATTATCTTCTTGAAAACTTTAAATTGTCCTCCTGTGAAAAATTCTACAACAATATTAACATATGAAGAAAAAGTACACTAATTTCTAAACATTTGGCTGTCTCAGGACTAATTTCTACCCTGGTTAAATCTTTGTGATACCAACATTACTCCAATTTTGTGAGGGCTACCTCAACAACTTCAACTGACCCTTTCCGATTTTCACTGAAAAAACATTACAACTGTGACCTGCTTCAGATTTTGAAAAGCTTATTAGTATATATAAACAGTAACTATAACTAAATCTCTCACCAAATCCTGAACTAAGGCTGCAATTATTTAGCAACATGTGATTCCAGAAAACTTTTAACTTAGAGTAAAAACAACCAAGAAGCCACACCTGATATGTGAGTCTGACTGCTCTCAAGCTCAGGCTGACACAGCTTGAGCACAGACTCCTGAAATGTGAGCTGCTGTTGGAAGTAGGACAAGAGATCTGCCATCTTGCTGTCATCATCATTATCTTCAATACTGAAAAAGGAAGGCAGGTGAATGAAGTGTCTCAGACTATGAACATTAAGTTTAGAAACTGATTTTTCATAACACTTTCAAATCTGCCTTAGAAAGTCACCTAAAAAGCAAACTTTTTTACTGCTTTTAAAATAATGTGATAGTAATTTATCCTGCCTTGCAAAGGAGTATCGTACCAACTTTTTTTTCCTAAAGAGAGAAGGACAGTGAGAGAGAGAGAAAGAGAGAGAGAGAATAAATTTTTATTGAGTTTTTCACATGGCCTTCGCTGCTCAGACACCTAATTGTGTACATGGGTGCTGGGGTTTGAATCTGAGTACTTGCGCATGCCGGGCAAGCGCTGTAACCGCCGAGCCACCACTCCAGCCCTCGTACTAAGTTTTTTAAAGAAAAAAATTTCAGTGATTACCACCTACTAAGAATTAAGGTTTCTGGATTCAGAAATAAGATTACTTAATTTTAGAGATGTCATGAGTTAAGTGAAAACTGTCAAATGATCTAAAAATCTTAAGTGATCTCAATCCTTTCTAACTAGATAGAAATCAAATATACAGATGTCATTTGAGGTACTTACTTACCAAGGGTTTTCTTATAGATGTATCTAAGTACCCTTTTAAAAGAAGAAAATATCTATTTTGAAAAAATCTTAGGGTCCACACATATCATCTACCAATATATACCTACGTGTAGTTAAGAGTCTTTAAAAAATGTCGAGCTCTCCCTTTTTGCTGAAGTTAACCTTAAAGATGACCAGACTTACAAAAAGGGGTGAATGAGGAATAAGAGAACTATAAAGGATTTTTAAATAATACAACAAAAAGCAAGTTTGGTTGAGGCTAGTTGTCCTCGACGGCTAGTCTACTTACATTTTACTGGGGAAGGCAAAAAACAAAACAACAATAAACTCATCAAACTCTCAAGGCTTTATGAGATCAGATAGAAAAAAAAAAGACTGCATTTTTTAAAGAATTCTGATAGCATCTGGTTTGTATATAAGAATGGGACAAAAAAACAATGTTTCTTCAACATTTTAATATAATCTTCCTTAACAGCACCCAGCCTTTTCTAAAGACCTAAGCTTTGAATGATTTTATTCAAACTAAAGGAAGATTTAGAAAAAGCCCAAATGATTTGAGTATGAACTACCTCACACTGTTAATTCCAGTGTGGTGAGCAAAATACTGTTAGGTGAAATTCCTAATCAGGCAATTAATACATGTGATTTTACTGGATATGTATAATATGGTTTATCCAATTCTTAAATGTACATATATATATATATACATTTCTATAATTCAGATGGGTGTGTATATATATAAATTATAATTATATATAACTACATAACAACTATATAAATATGTGTATATATATATAACTATATAAATATGTGTGTGTATATACACACACACACACACACGTATATATATATATATATATATAGTTAAAAAATACTGGCAAATGCATACCTATAATCTCAGGCTACTTAGCAAGACTCTGTCTCAAAATAAAAATAAAATGGCTCAGAATTTAGCTCAGTGGCAGACCACTTGCCTAACATGCATGAGGACTTGGGTTCAATCCTTGGTACCACAAAACAAAAACAACAAACAATGGCAATAAATACATATTATTGATAAATGTAAATTATTATATTGACAGTCAATATAATAATAGCCAAAATCTCCTTACCAAAACTTTATTTTTAAAACTTGACATTTTCACATGGGTATAGACACCCTTTTCTCTAATATCATCAAAATGGACTATTGGGGATAGAGGTAGGAGGCCACCACAATTTTATGTCTTGCAAATAGCTTTGGTAGCATTGGCTTAAAAAAATGTTCTCTTTGTTCATTTTAAACCATCATTGTTACTTCATAACTTTCATGCACATGGCATCTATATAAGAGTGACTTCTTTTAGGAATGCTTGTATCTGTTACTTTCTTTCTTTTTTTTTTTAAGGTACTAGAGATTGAACCCAGTAGCACAACCACTGAGCTACATCCCCAGTCCCTTGTTTTGAGACAGGGTTTCACTGAGTTGCCCAGGCTGGCCTTAAAATTGTGATCCTCCTGCCTCAGTTTCCTAAGCTGCTGGAATTTTAGACCTGTGCCACCCTGCTTGGCTGCACCTATGTTTTTAAACAATGTTACTTTAGAGTTTTAATAATGTCTTACCTATATACTTTAAGAGATTAATATTTTGTAATAGTTCTTTATTTTCTTAATAAAATACCACTTTTAAAATGTAAAATTTTTTTTTGCTGGGCATAGTGGCGCACATCTATAATCCCAACAACTTGAGAGGCTAAGGCAGAAGGATTGTAAGTTTGAGGCCAGCCTCAACAACTTATCAAGACCCTCAGTAATTTAATGAGATCCCATCCAAAAAAAAAAAGAAAGAAAAGGAAAAAAAAAAAAGGCCTGAGGCTCTGTGGTAAAGTGCCCCTGGGATCAATCATTTCAAACACACAAAAGGAGAAAGACTGGTGTGATGAAATCTCATGTATACACTACCCAATTTCAACCATTATTAATATTTCGTCCACTAGTCCAACTATATTTTATATTTTAGCACTTTCTATTTCAAATACATTTCAGAAATTTCAAGTGCATACTTTAACTTCCTCCTTTCAGCAAGCACTACTTTTATTTTAAAAATTCACCTTATTTTTGTTAAATCTATTTAAAATGTACATTTCCAAATTTTGAGTTCCCTAATTAAAAAATTTCTGGTAGATGATAAATAAGGATACTAAACACTACTAGCTTAACAGAATTAGCACCATCTTCTCATCATGTTAAGAGTCAGCATGGCAAAGACACTTAACTTTTAACACACTCTATGCATTACTGTCTATCAAATTATATACGCACTAGCTGTTTCCAACGCCATCACCATCTGGAGACCGGGTATAAGTAATCTTGAACTCTATATCAGGTACAAGTTGCATAGCCCTACGATAAAACTTGATGGCTAAAAGAAGAAATAAAGCTAAATTAGCTAGGACCACACATTTTTGTCATTTCCTTTGATTACCCTTAACTGTAGTTGAATTTTCTAACTTCCTTTAAAAACAGCCAAATTCTCTTTTTATATATGCAACAGGAGCTCAGTTAACAAAGTTATTTCCAAACCTTACTATGCAGAGAGAGAAACTTTTTCTTTTAAAGCTAACACATTATGGAAACTCATAATGTATTTTACTCTTATCTTTTTGCCCTTCTTATGTTTTTCCTCACCCTCTTATGTCTCATTGAAAGTGATTTTACGTGGATATCTTTCTTCGGGCTCTGAAAACGCAATTTCTAAATAGCCCCAACAAAAACATTTCCAGGCAACATTTTCATTCTAGGACACAGAGTTAATGAAATCAAATGCCTCCTACTAGATACAATAGAGTTTTTGGAATATATGCTTCAAATCCAACTTCCTTTATCCTAGCTGCCTTTTATTCAGCTAAGTAACTTTAAGACCCACGTTTTATAAATCTCATGGCCAAGTGGTTTAGACCTTTAATACTCAATAATATCTCCTCACAGAGATATACCATTGAAATTTGCAGCTGTAGAGGCTAATTCTTTTCCCCCTTGGATAAATCCTATTAAAGTCAAAATACTTGCCAAGTTCTATTTTTTCCATATTTTTATGGTGCATTATAGTTATATACAATGATGGAATTTGTTGTTACATATTTGTACATGCACATGCTACAACAATATAATTTAGCCAGTATCACTCCCCAACACTTCCCCCCTTCCTCCCCGCCTCCCACCACTTGATCCTTTTTCTCCATTGATCTTCAGCTCTGATTTTCATGAGATTCACCCCTACTTTTATTTTCCTTTTTCCTCTCTAGCTTCCACACCTGAGAGAAAACATACAACCCTTGACTGTCTGAGTGTGACTTATTTCATTCAATATGCCTGCAAATGACATAATTTCATTTTTGTTATGGTTCAATAAAACTCCACTACGTATATACTACATTTTCTTTATCCATTCATCTGCTGATGGACACCTAGGCTAGTTCCATAGTTTGGCTATTATGAACTGTGTTGCTAAAAGCATGGATATGCATATATCACTCTTGTATGATGACTTTATTCTTTAGGATAAATACCAAGAAGTGATAATACCTGGTTCATAAAGTGGTTCCATGCCTAGTCTTTTGAGGAACCTCCAAACTGATTTCCATAGTGGTTGTACTAATTTACAATCCCACCAACAGTGTAAACGTGTTCCTTTTTCTCCACATTCTCTTCATATTTATTATTTGTATTCTTGATGACTGCCATTCTGGCCAGTGTGAGATAAATCTCAGTGTAGTTTTCATCTGCATTTCCCTAATTGCTAATGAGGTTAACCAATTTTTTCATATACTTATTAGCCATTTGTATTTCTTCTTTTGAGAAGTATCTGCTTCATTCAATTGCCCATTTATTAATTGGATTATGTGATGTTTTGGTGTAAAGTTGTTTATATATTTATTCTAGAGAGTAATCCCCTGTCGGAAGAATAGCTAGTGAGGATTTTTCTCCCATTGTGTAGGTTTTCTCTTCACATTCCTAATTATTCCCTTTGCTATATAGAAGCTTTTAAATTTGATGCCATCCCATTTATTAACTCTTCATATGATTTCCTGAGCTTTAGGGTCCTACTGAAAAAGTCATAGCCTATGACTACATGCTGGAGTGTTAACCCTGTTTTCTTCTAGGAGCTGCATAGTTTCTGCTCTAATTCCTAAGTCTTTGATCATTTTGAGTTGATTATTGTGCAGGGTGAGAGAAAAGGGTCTAGTTTCATTCCTCTGCATATGGATAACCAGTTTTCCCACCACCACTTGTTAAAAAGGCTATTTTTTCTTCACTGTATGCTTCTGGCACATTTGTCAAGGATCAGATGATTAGAGATGTGTGGATTTGCCTGTGTGTCTTCTATCTTTGGTCTATGTATCTGTTTTTATGCCAGAACCATGCAGTTTTTGTTACTATAGCTCTGTAGTATGGACTCAGGTATTTTCATGCCTCCAGCACTGCTTTTTTGCCATGTTCTACTTCATTCTGGGTGAATTACTGAGTTTGGAGTCTCATAAACTACTGAAGACTGCATTGGATTTTGACTAATTGGACCCTTTAAAATGTGTAATAATGTCACTAGAAGAAATTTGGAAATAAATGTAAGAACTGTGAATGTTGCTATTTTTTGGGTACTTCCAAATGATTCAAGCATGAGCATTTTTCCTACGATTCAATTATTATCTTTACCATAACAAATAAAGCACAATTATAAAATTTATTATGGTAAACAGTCCAATCACTTTATATACAGATGCATTTCTACCAGATTATTAAAGAAGATAATTAAAGATGAAGCATATTCTTTTGAACAAAATGTAAATTAGAACTTAGAAATGAAAACATCTATATATTCCTTGATTTATCTTTTATATTTCCTTCTCTGCAATAATTTTCACCTATGAAAGAAGTATATCCTATTTTAAAATGAATACAATTTCGAGGTTTATTAATGAAAAATTAATAAATATTAAAATTAAATGTAGAAAAACATTATTTTACTCATACTACCAATATGAGGTTTTCCAGAAATATTTTTTTGGAGACAAGTTGTATAGAAATAAAATCAAAATAAAAAATATTTTTTATTTAAAAACTGATTTCAAATATGGGGAGACTGATGTTTTATACCACTTAAGTTCTACTCAAAAAAAAAAAAAAAAAAGATGGGCAACAAAGAGTTCTTCTTAAAAACAACTGCCATTAAGTACATGATCTTGGGCCCCCAGTTTTTACCTTCATAGAGAGCTCCATTTTGTTCTTCTTCTACTGCTTTTAGGAAGAGTTCTCGAGCCTATAAAAATAAAAAAGTGAAAATTAACTTTTGAAAATCTGTATTAAAAGTGAATTTGAGCCAGATATGATGGTGCACACCTGTAATCCCAGTGACTAGAGAGGCTGAGAGAGGAGGATCATGAGTTCAAAGATAGCCTTAGCAATTTAGAGAGGTCCTAAGCAACTTAATAAGATCTTTTCTCAAAATAAAATATATAAAGGACTGGGGATATGATTCAATGGTCGAATGCCCCTGGTACCAAAAAAAAAAAAGTAAATGTGGGCTGGGCAAAATGGCACATGCCTATAATCCCAGTAGCTCAGGACGCTGAGGCAGGATAACAAGTTCAAAGCCATCCTCAGCTTCAGAGGCCCTAAGAAAATCAGTGAGACCCTGGCTCAAAATAAAAAATAAAGCAGGTGTGGTGGCACACACCTGTAATCCAGCGATTTGGAAGGCTGAGGCAGGAGGATCTCAAGTTCAAAGACAGCCTTAGCAATTTAGCAAGACCTTGTTTCAATTAAAAATAAAAAAGGTTGGGGATATGGCTTAGTGGTTATGCACCCCTGAGTTCAGTCCCGGTACCAAAAGAAAGCAAGCAAAGACAGAAAGAAATGAAAGAAAGAAAGAGAATATGAATGGCACGAGGGTCTGTCCCCGCCCCCCGCCAAAGACAGAGACAATGAGAGAGAGAAAAAAATCAATTTTATTTAGTTTTTCATGTGGCTTTTGTTGCTCCAACACTTCGTTACGTATGTGGTGGCTGGGGTTCAAACCCGCGTCCTTGCACGTGCCAGGCAAGCGCTGTAACTGCTGAGCCACCACTCCAGCCCCAGCAGGAGGGTCTTTTATTTTTATATGTATTTATTTTTTAAAGAGAGACGTAGAGAGTGAGAGAGAGAGAAAGGGAGAATCAATTTTATTTTTTCATCTGGCCTTTGTTTCTTTGACACTTAGTTGTGTATGTGGTACTGGGGTTTGAACCTATGTCCTTGTGCATGCCAGGCAAGCATTCCAACTGCTGAGCCACTACTCCAGCTCCCCCTACCCCGGGGGTCTTTTAAAAAAATAGTGGTAGAGCAATTGAATATTTATAGGCAAAACAATGCACTTTGACCTAAACCTCATACCTTATATAAAATTTTGCTTAAAATGAATCACAGATGTAAAGGTAAAATCTATAAAACTTTTAGGAAAAAAAGAGAAAGGAAATCTTGAAAACCTAGGATTATGCAAAAAGAGTTCTTATACTTGATGCTAAAATCAAGATTCATAAAAGGAAATGTTGTCAAAAACTATTCCATTAAGAGGAGTAAAGCCAAGGTACAAACTGGGAAAAAATATTTAAAAGTCCCATTCAGTGAAAGACTTGTATTTAGTGACAAATGATTACTTATGTCAGTGAAAATTCCAAGTGAAAAAAAAAAAAACAGTAATTTGTTAAAATGTCTTTAATACTTAACTTTTCTTCTTTTGCCAGTTCTTGTTTTCCTTTGGTATCTGCTGCTGCTTTCAGTAAAGAGCCTCTTGCTGCTTTGCCAGGTCGAGTTTCTAAATTGCTAGAGCCTACACCTGGGGCAAGTTCAAACATCCACTGAGCACGGAACATCTGGAGTTGTGCCTAAAAGGAGAACAGTATTTTAGGACTCATTAAAGAAGGGTTGCTAAACTCTGGAACAATTTATTGATTTGTTCAACTTCTATTTCCAGATATATTCTTGTTATTCTAAGACCAAAAAACTGTCTTTTAAATGACCAACTACCCACTAAACATTATCTTCTTGAATAATTTTCTACTTAAAACTTTGAAGGATGAAAATGAGCCTAAAAATAAGTCTGATTATACAGTTAAAGAACTAATGGTACTGGAGAACCAAATTTGGTTTAGAATAAGCCATGACTTAAAGATGGAAGTAAAAAGCTTCCAATAATTTGTGAATGAATACATCATCTAGTATACATTAAGAATGGTGGTAAAGGTTCTGTAAGTAAGCCCAAAGTCTATCCTCTTTTCCCCCATGGTACCAGGGATCGAACCCAGGGACGTTTAACCACTGAACCACACATTCCCAACCCTTTTAATATTTTATTTTGAGACAGGGTCTTGCTAAGTTGCGTAGGGCCTCACAAAGTTGCTGAGGCTGGCTCTGAACTTGTGATTCTCTTGTCTCAGACTCCTGAGTCACTGGCATTACAGGTGTACGCCACTGCACCTGGCCCAAAGTCTATCTTTTAATAAACACTCTGTATTTCAAAGAGGATATCATTTTTTCTAAAACCTACCATGTTAAATATGTAAAACAAAAAGTGAAGTTCTATATATAGTGAACTATGATGGACTGTTCAGACTCTTTTTCAGGAATAAAGAACTTGTTACTCAAATTTCTGAAGTACTATTTGAAAACAGCCTTGCACTGTCAGCTCTTTTGGTATTGTCTCAGCATGGTAGCACTTCCTTGCCAATCTTCACCCAATGACTGACTGATGTCTGATAAAGGCCTGGTTCTCTTACAACTCAGGCCAGCCTTGAAAGGATATTCTATCTTCAGAACTCCAGAACTTCCATAGGATTAGCTAAGGGAGTCCACTAAGGTTGCCCTACGGCTGCCATTTCTCTTCCTTTTCCCTTCTGTATCCTTCCCACCATCCCTCTCTCCCACAGACATTGATGCTTAGAGTGCTCCCCAATAAAACCTTGCATGGCAATTTCCATTTCTCTGCTTCCCTCCCAGGGAACTCACACTGAGGCAAACCTCCCCGCAAAGACAGCCACTGCTAATAGAACTGTATGTATCATTATTGGCTTCCTCTTTTTTGGCATATTTATAAAATGTTTTAAAAATAGTTTTTCCTCTACATCCTTTAAACTGATTTGGTTCCCACTAATTTCTAGCATGCTACACACAAACACCTGATGTGCAGACTCTTTTGTAGCATTCCAAATAAACAAGTATTATAAAGCTTATGAATTCAGTTTACACTTATTTTCCTATTTCAATGCACAAAATTTACCTTGTCTTTTTAAATGGCTGCAGTGTATCTCACCCTATGGATGTATTATTAACACAAGCAATGGATATTTAGGTTGTGTGACATTTTTCCATATGAACATCTTTGTATATGCCTATTTACTCACTTTCCCCATTATTTCCTTAGGGGTAAGGTACTAGAAATAGAACTGCTGTTATCAAGACGAATGCATATTTTCAATTTTTTTAGGCTAGTGAATTTTTATTTTCTCATTTCGTTTTTGTTTTTTCCTCCACTTAGCTGTATATGTTGTGCTGGTGATTGAACCTGGGTCCTCAGGCATTGCAGGCAAGCACTCTACCACTGAGCCACCTCTCCATCCCCTGCATGTTTTTTCATTTTGATTCATATTGAAAGTCTGCCTTCCAGAAAAGTGGACAATTTACAATTTTCATATGTGTTGCATGAGTGATCACATAGCCTGGACAGCAATAAACATTATTCACCAAATATAGTAAAAACAATTTCTTTCCCACATTGAATCCAGAGGCATTTTACCACTGAGATAAAACTCAACCAAGCCTTTGTTTTTTAAATTTATTTTGAGATATGGTCTTCCTAAGTTGTCCAGGCTGGCCTTGAACTTGTAGCCTTCCTGCCTCAACCTCCTCAATAACTGGGATTATAGGTGTGTGTTACCATTCCTAATTAAATTATTAATGAGGCTAATTATCTCTTTAAATATTTAATAGCCATTCATATTTTTCCATTAACTGTTCATTCACATAATTCTATCCTGTGTTTCTCTAATTTACAAGAGTGGTCTGTAGAATAATGATATTAATCCTCTGCCTAAACATGGTAAACAGTTGTTTTAGCTATTTATTAATTTTATTATATATAGCTTTTAAAACTTTTAGTTGGGGACTGGAGTGGTGGCTCAGTGGTTTCAACACTTGCCTGGCAAGCACGAGGACCCGGGTTCAAACCCCAGCACCATGTACACAACTAAGTGTTGGAGCAACGAAGGCCATGTGAAAAACTAAATAAAGTTGTTTCTCTCTTTCTCTGTCTCTCTCACTGTCCTTCTCTCTTTAAAAAAAAAAAAAAAACTTTTAGTTGGTCAAATCTCAGACTTTTTTCTTTAGTTATGAGTTCTGATCACGTTTAAGCTTTATTTTTAATAATTTAAAACTATATACTGAAATACATAGCAGTAATTGTTGAAATTTCTTTTACAGAAATCTATAACATAATTGAAGTATTCTATAAAGTAGTATGAAAATATAGTTACTTTCAACACAAACATGAACCTACAAATCTCCATAATTATGACCAATTTCTGTTTATGTATGGGAAGCAGTGGAATAAGAAGTAAACATATAATTGAAGATACTTGCCTGCAGGTCTGTTTCAGCTGGACTTTCATTTTCTTCATCATCTCCTGCTCTGACAGTATCAGAATGACAATCTTCCTCAGCTTCTGCCTAAAGAAAAAACAGAAAAATAATATCAGAATTATTATACTTTCATGTACATTGCACTTGCATTTCCCTTTTAATCTCATCATCTACTCAGCTACATGGTACTTTATACCATAACATCAACAATACGTGGAATCCTCTTGAAAAGTAAAGCAAGGTTGTTTGGTGCACTGGGGACCTTACTATTTATCTCCAAAGGAAAATGAGTCTGAAAGGTGTGTTCTTAATCCCAAACCAAATTATTAACATCACCATGAATCTAAACATTCTGTTCCCCAAAATTTAATATCAATTCCATTCACCCAAAAATCAATCTAATTAAATATAAAATAATTCAAGTCCATTACTATTCATAAATGATTTAACATAATTGGGTAAATAAAGCCAACTCCTCCTTCAACATACATATCCTCTAACCATTGGTTCATAATATAAACTACTTTGACCTTTTCTTAGAAAAAGATGAAATAAAATAGAACCACTTGGTTTTCCTCTATGGTTCCATAGCAAGTGTTTTTCAACTGTTTATGAAAAAAATATTAATATTTAAATATATTCAAGAGTAAAGCATAATTAATCTCCAAATAATGATTCAGCTTCAATCATTATAAATGCAAACAAAAATTTCTTAATATCAAATACAAACTCATAGGATTCATATTCTGTAATTGTCACATGTAAAATACTGTTTACAGTTTGTGAAATCAAGATTCAAACAAGGTAGCCACAATACAGTTTACTGATACATTTTAATTCTTTTGTAATCCTTTCCTTTTACTCTTTTTGTTGCTTCTTTTTTGTTTTTCTCCCCTATATTGGGGATTGAATTTAGGGCCTCAAACAGCTAGGCAAGTGCTCTGCCACTGAGCTATATCCACAGCCCTTTCTTAAAAATTAAAAAATTTTCTACATTTTTAATTGGTGCATTAGAGTTGTAAATAACGGTGGGATTTGTTACATATTTTTACATGCACATAATATAACAATTTGCCCAATATCATTCCTCAGCTATCACCCCTTTTCCTCCTCCCCACCATCCCCCTTGGTTCCTTTCCTCTTATTCCATTACTTTTTTTTTAAACTTTGAGACAGGGTCTTGTTAAGTTACTGAGGTTGGCCTCAAACTTGTGATTTTCCTGCCTCATTCTCTTGAGTAGATGGGAATACAGGTGTATGATACAACATCTGGTTTCTCTTTTCTACAACTTATTTGTGAAAATGGGACAGATTTTCCAGATGGTCTAGATTTTGCTGAGATTATCTGTAAATATGTTCCTTTGCCCTATTTCTTTCTATAAATTGGGGCTGGGTGTAGACAGGCATATTAGATTTGGTAAGATTTTCTTCTTCCCTAGACTTCCTCACGGGTGATGTTGTTTTCCACCCAGAAGTGCTCTGAAATGCAATTGACAAGCAATACGGCAGATGTTTCAAACACAATTATTTCAGTCCAACTACGACAAAAAAAGAAATCAAATAATTTTAGTGTTCACAAACTTCGGCAAGTTCCTCAATGCCAATGAAAGAGTTGTTTCTCTCTAGATTATCTTCCTGTTTAATGATAATCAGTCAGATAAAATTTGATTCTATAATTTTTTTTTTTTTAAAGAGAGAGGGACAGTGAGAGAGTGAGTGAGAGAAAGAAACAATTATTTAGCTTTTCATGTGGCCTTCATTGCTCTGAGACCTTGTTGTATTCGTGGTGCTGGGGTTCGAACTCATGCACTTGCACATGCTAGGCAAGTGCTGTAACTGCCAAGCCACTGCTCCAGCCCCAATTTTTTTAATACTGTAGAATCAACTTCACTGGATACCAGTTTAAAATGTTTTAATAAGTGGTTAAAAAGAACAATTTTATTTCAGAAAATAATGTTTAATTATGGAACAGATTTTGATAAACAGTTTTTATTTCATGGATCACTTAAGACTACAGTGCAGGGCTGGGGGTGCAGCTTAGTGGTAGAGCACATACCTAGCATGTGTCAAGCCCTGATCCCTAGCACCACAAGGTGGGAGGTAGGGGTGGTGAGAAAAAATTATCGTTCACAAGATGTTCCTTCTTTTATATAACAGACATATTATTAAATGTGCTCTCTGCAAATGACTTCTGCTTATTAATATTTTAAATGTACTAGGAAAGCTCATTGGTCAAAGAATTATAACAGTAAATGCTTTTATTAAAAAAACCTATTTCATCTGTCTTATAAACCCATTTTTTACAAAGTAGAGTAGATTAGGGTGGCATAATGATGGACTAGAAACATTGTGTATGGCTTTGGACTTATTGGAGGTCTCAGGTTAAAATTCTTCCATTTTATCCTTTTATTCTTAATGTTTGTTAAAAAGAATCTACCTACCACTGAAAGTATTGCTTCAGTTCAGTCTGTTAGCTAATAGACTTACTAGCAAATGGAACTTGCTCAACATTTACTGTGTTAAGTCCTATTTAGAAATGTGGCAATCAGGGAAATGACCTTGAAGTTTAGCTAGAAATAACAAAAAAACCAATTTTACTTAGTTCCAAGGTTGGCAAGCTTTATGATTGCAAATTTTAGCTAAGCTATTTCCAGGGGAAAAAAAATTTCTAGTAACAGAGCTTTTTGGACACAAAAACCAGATATACTTGCACTAAATTACAGGGCAACATAAATAAGCCTCTTTCCTATCTTATCTCTGGAACCAGACGCAGAGTAGGGACGCCTTTAACACTTCAACTAGTTATATTAGTAGGTGGTAAAATACTTGGCACACTGTGAAGGCTAAATCAATGAAGAAATAAATAAAAGAGGCTTATTGCTTTGGTTTGGTTCAGTGTCCCCCACAGGTCCAAGTGTTGGAGGTTTGGTCATCAGGGTGGCACTACTGGGAGTTAGTAGGACATTTAGGATGTGGAGCCTCATGGGTTATCCTTAAGTTACTGGGACTGTGCCTTCTGAATGAATTGTGGGACCCTCTTTTCTTTTGCTTAGTGGTCATGAGATAAGCAGTTTGCTCCAATATATGCTCCTGCCATGATGTGCTACCTCATCAGAGGCCCAAAGCTATGGGGCCACTATCTTAAAATGAAAGCTCTAGAACCAAGAGCCAAAATAAACCCTGTCTTCAAAAACTGTGTCATGTATCTTGTTATAGTAAGTAACAGAAAGCTAATGCACCTATTAAGAACACCACTAGTAGGGAAATGAGGGGCTTTGAATGTATACATCTCATTGAGAAGTATATTTCTCTTCTCAAAAGCCTGATTTATTACTAACTCTGAGCCCTGCCAATGGGAGAAGAGGGTCCTATAGGACATTCTCTTAGTAATGTAGCTTTCTAACCTCTTGCTTAGCAATCAAGACTATGGCTAATTTCATTTGAAAAGCTTCCCATTGTCTCCACTTAGTGCTCTTGCACATGCTGCCTGCTCTCTTCATCAGGAATGTCTTCTTCCCCACTTAGCTACTCCTACTGATCCTTCCACATTCAGCTCAGGGTTCTTCCTGGTCAGAAGCATTTTCCAACCCTAACTGCCTCTTTTGTGTTCCCTTAACGCTTATACTGAAATTATTGTTTCCTTCACTGGAGTTAGTGCACTGAGGACAGGGAATGAATATTGGTTATCCTTGTAACCTTAGGGCCAAAACATTGCATTCAATATATAATAAAGGCCTGTCGAGGCCTCAGCTGTCTCTCACCTCTTTAGAGACATGTGTGAAGAGATTTAGTAATTTCTGAGTTACCTTTTCAGATGTGATATTCCATGATTGAAAGTTTATCATAAATCACTTTACAGACTTGGTTATCTTGAAAATATATTATTATACTGAAGTCTAACACTATACCAGGCTGATAACAGGTGCTCAAAAAATTGGCTGAACTAAATAAAATGCCATGTGGCCATATAACATATATCTCAAGGATGGGGGAAATGAGAAAACTAACCTGATATCTTCCTTCTGCCCTGAGCTTCTGTGTTATAATAGAGCTCCAATGATTACCTCAATTACCTCAGAAACAGAAATTTGGTGTTTTACTACATTTGGTCAACTCAAGTTCTACTTGAAATAAGTAGGCCCTCAGTTACCACCCAGAAGTTTTCACTTCTCTTCATAACTAAGCTTGATCTAAATATCACCTTTCATTGGAATAGCCCAAGGGCTAGTCTTCGTTTAACTCGTTTCACAGGAGGAATTAATTTAAAGGTCAAGGGCTTAATCCTGGCGGAAGAGCTATGAAAGTTTAGCGGTAGAGTCCAAGGGTACTTTATCCATCCGCCAGCATTAGCTACAAGAAATAAATTCATTCAGCCATTCATTTATTCAATAAATACTTGAGTTTTCTAAAAACTAGCTCGGTACCATTTCATCCTTGATTCTTTTAGCACCGGCCAGCGTGAGTTTCTCAATGGGCAATTTATTCATTGCCAAAGATAGGCACAGGGCAGGGACTACATATTTCATGCGACAGTCCCATGGTACTGGTGCTGTCAAACTATGGAGATTAGCTGTTTTATCCATTTGTACTGCAGAGAAGCTGCTCAGGGACAGTATCCATTCAACTCCACTCCGCCAGAACCGCCTGCCAACCCAGGGCACCAAAGCCTCACTCGGAGGTACGTTCTAAACTCGACTCCTGAGAGGCCTGGTATAGCCTCTCAGAGGGCCTCCGCTTCCAGAAGAGGAGCAAATCAACAAGTGTCTGCTTGCTGGGGCTCCCTGCCGAATTCAGATGCTGGGACGGCTCAGCTCAATCCTTGCTCACTGCTTTTGATAAAATCCCTGGAAAGGGGCGTGACTGGCTCAACAAAGTCAGTAAGCTTGGGGCAATTTTTTCTGGGATGCCCCGCAAACATTCTCTCCTCGCATCAGGGCCTGCTGGGGAGTTGTCCACCAGGAATGAAGCCTCGGGAGAGGCAGAGCCAGCACCCGTTCCACTACTCCTCGGGCCAGGCCCCTAATGCTGGTGGCGGGGCAGTGCAGCTCCCACTTCTCCCGGTCTTCTCTCCGCTCCCCCGGCCTCCACCCCTAGGCCCGGCCACTCCAGCACACCGCACCCCCGCCCCGCAGCCTCCCCAGGGCCCTCTCCAAGTTACCATGCTGGCGGGGCGGTCGGCCGCGGTCTAGGGGCTTTCTGTGCCCCCTCTGCACCGCCCCCCTGAAGAGGGGTGCTCGGTGTTGGGTGTCTACTCCTGCCTGTCTACTGCAGCTGGGCTTAGCAGAGTTCTCGGTCGGAGAAGCGCACCAGGCAGCGGCAGTAACTGCGGGCCCGGCGTACGGCAGCCATCTTCGCGGGACAGGGGGCCAGATCCGGGCGCGCTGGAGCGGCGGCCGGGGACTTGGGCTGCGAAGGGGCGCCGGTTGCCCGCCGAGGACCGTAGGAGAACGGGAGCGTCGGCCCAGCGGGAGACCCCAGACGCCACTGCGGAGCTGACCGCTCTGCTGCGGAAGCCAGCGTCGACGCACTGAGCATGCGCAGTGCCACCGCCGCGGTCAGTGCGCGCTGCGGGCTCGCCAGCCTGTGTCCAGCGGAGGGCAAGCGCAACAGTGCGAACGGCCAGACGGCCGGCCGAGCGAACACGAAGCGAATGTGAACAGGCATTATCTCAAAAACATTTTCTCTTAAAGTTGGGGTTGAGCCCTAATCAATCTGCCCTGAGGAAAATCAAATTGGACACTCCGTACGGTCGCTAAACGGTCCTGGGCACTCTTGAGTGCCTTGTCAGGAATGCAGCAGCAGTCACCTGCTGTCATAAAGATTCATATTAGGAGCACAGACTTGAGGCTGAATAAAAGATGCGCTTATATGCGCAGAAGGAGAGTAGGAAGAGGCAACGCGAGACCCGTCCCACTACAGCTCCCATAATGCAATGGTGGAGGCGTGCGGCTCCCGGCGCACCCGAGTCCTGCGGCGACGCGCTGGTGAGGCACTCTGGGATTTGTAGTCGGCTGCTCCCCTTTGAGTGCTGGGATTTACTCAACTGCCTACCCCCACCTCTTAAAGCCAAACACCTCATTTCACTTCAAGAGAAGGCAGGGTGGTTCAGCAAGGCGATATTTTATTTTTCCACACTATTAATTTTTGTAACTATGGGAGTATTTTTTATGAAAACTTACAGGCTTCATAGTCTCTTAACTTCATTTAGCAAACATTTATGAATTTCTAAAGTTTCTAGAAGTGCGGGGGATCAGAATTCCTAGAGCCCACATTCAGCAAGCTCACAAAATTTAAATGTCTAATTCATTATTTTATTCTGGAGCGCCTAGAAATGCATGTACTGCAGAGAACTGAGGCTAAAGAAGGGGGCAGGGTTTGATGAAACAGAATAGGGAAATCCAGATGCGATATTTTGATACACTTTTCAGATGGTGTGTTTTTATTTGCACTCTAAATTAGCTACCTATCAAAAGTACCTTCATATTTAAAAGAGGTCTACAATTTAATAGCTTTTAAAGGCGATCATAGGCCTTACCTCTTTTAAGGAAAACATTTCCTCCTATTGACCCAATTAGATTTTGATTTTGAAATTTAAATTGAGGAAAAGATTTAGGATTTATAACAGAAGAAAATGGTTAACAGTACTCTTGAATTCTAAGTATCAGTTTTGCAAATGGAGAATGGGGTTTGAAAGAGTTTAAAAACTATTCCATTGAAAAGTGTTGAATGTTTAAAGTGGTCTGGTCAGTTAGCACAGATGGTTTCTGTTATTCTAGCAAGTAATTAAATAATAAAGCTCAATGTAATAATAAATATTTGTAAAGATAAGGTGAATGAGTACTCATTTTACTTAAACACTGTTTCGCTTCACATCTACTAATTTTGTTTTTTAGATCAGTTCCACATTATCCAATAACCCTCATTTCAGGGTTGTGTTCTCTCATCATATTATATTTACATGGCTGTAATTCTCTGAAGGCCAGATCTAAGCTTCCCTGTTTGCCAGGTAGACTTTCCTGGATAATTAAATTGGGTTAAAACTGATCACTTTAGTTATTTTAAAAATAGTTTTTTTATGGGACTAGTATATGATTCATTAGGCCACTTGTCTCCCCATCTTTTCACTGATGATGATTTGCAGTTTTCATTTGCTGTATGGTTTGGCTGTTGCATAGGTAAACACAAAGGTAGATAAACATTATTCATTTGTTAAGTGGTCAGGTGACCTTTTGCCTCTCCAGAAAGGAAATCCAAGGGCCCTTGACTCTTTTGTAGTTTTCTTCAACAAGAGCAAGAGTAGAAATGAATTCCAGCCTTTGGTTAGATTCTTTCCTGGGAGTGGGATTGGAGGGCAGGGAGAGAAAAAAAATATTATCGTCAGTTCTCAGAATTCAGAAATAAACAGTGAAAGAAAATTGATGTGGCGATGAACTGGAAAATTCAAAATTAGAGATGAATCCACAGTGTGTTAAAAGGTTATTAAATTGTTAGTTAAAATTGTGTTGCTTAAGGATCTGTGATTCCCCTGATCAGTAGCATCAGCACCAGAAATTCCCAGTGTGAAGCCCTGGAATTTGTTTTACATAGCCCTCCAGGTGATTCTGGTGATTCCTACAAATGATTGAGACCCTAACACTTTCAACAATTAGGTAAATTTAAGCCAGGGACGTAGAAGCAATTTCTTTTATAAAGTGCTTCAGAGCCAATCTTTACGATTTAAGGTAAACTCTAAAATATATTTTGTTATATAAGAGAATGTGCTTGAAAAGTACACGAGTTAGCTTTCATATAACTAGAGTTGCAGAAAGGACAACTGCTGTATAGAGGACATGTAGTAAGATTCCAAACCTGGAAAAGAATTCGGTCTTTTCAACTTAAGGCGCTAACATTATAAACACTCTTAAAGGTTCAAATGAATGCTAACAGGTAATTGGTTGAGTTTTTATTTGAAACATTTTTCTATGGCAAAATATATATAACAAAAATTTCCTTTTAAAACAATTTTGAGTGTTCAATGGCACTGATAGCACTTACAATGTCGTGAAACCTCAGCGACATTTCTGAAAACCAGGAACATGTTTTTACCAGGATTACCTTTCATTAGACGTGTTCAGATTGTGCATCCACGGTCTTCATTTCTAAATCTTGACTGCCAATCTGTAGGTGCTTGCAGGTCCCTGGCGGCAAGGGCGCTGGGCGAACTAGCAGCGCTGCAGGGACGCGCAGGGCCAGCGAGGGGAGCTGCAGGGTAACTTCCCAAGGAAAGCGGCCGTCGTCCTTACTAGCAGCCACCCTGCCTTTTGTTTGTTTTCCTGAAGGAGGCTGGAGAGCGGCCGGGTTCCTGCTGCACTGCCATGCGCCGCCCGGTCCTGGTGACTCGCCGGACTTGCCGGGCGTCCCTGCGCGGAGCCCGCGGCCGGTCCTAGCAGGCATTGCCCCGCTTTCCAGTTCCCGGGCCGCCGGCGGCGCCCCACTCGCCGACGAGCTGCGCTCACCGCAGGGGCGGGCCCCCGCCTGTGTTCGCGGCGCCAGTAAGTCGGGCTCGTGGACGGAGGGGCTGTCGCCCCGCGATCTGCCACGCGGGGAGCCGGGCTGGGGCAGCGAGGGCCCGGACAGCGAGGGCCCCGAGAAGGTTGAGGGCAGGAAGAGGCTAAGCAGCTCGGTTTTCTCGGAACCGCGGGCGAGTGGGTCTCTCCCTCCTGGCATGAAAACTCCTAAGTCTGGACGATTTGATGGGTGTGTTTACCTTTTCGCCTGAAAGAGGGGCAAGATCCTGGGGTACTTGAAGCCTCTCCGGGATGTTGAGGACTTGCTGTTGGAATTTTCCTAACTAGGCCCTTGGCTGTCCCACAAGGGGTCTGTGAGCAAGAACCCTCACTTACTTGCAACCGTTTTTCATTTCTTTCTGTTCTGATTTCTGTTTTACTAACCTGGGTAGATATTTTAAGAAGGATGCTGAAGGAATTAGCAGAACAACCGTTTCTTTTGTAATGTTAGCTTTTTAAAGTTTGACAGCAACGGTAAGGGCTTTTACAGAATGGAGTTTAATGCATCATCCTGCAGAGAACATTCATTTCCACATATAACTAAGTAAAAATTTGCTTTTGCTAAAGCTGGGCTAGGCTGAGGGAATATCACCCTGAACTTTGCCAGCTGGACTGATGGTTTCGATGCTCGTTACTTATTTATTTTTTTGTCCTTGAGTACTCTTTAGTGATAGAAGTTTGGTAGTTACAGTTTTCATTTCCTAGTGAGTAGGGTTTCAGGGTGTGCCTCAATAGTGAATGATGCCAGTGATGAATACAAAATTTAAATGAGTTTTAAATTTGCGTTGTCAACATATAAATTATTAAGAAGAATTTGTGCCTCAACCATATGCTGAACTGTTCAAGGAGTTAATATATGCATAAATATGCACATTTGAAATAGTTTCTGAACAAAGCGCTACAATTTGGTAAAGAATCTTTAAAATCTTCCTATCTATTTAAGGACCAAGAATTATAAAACCCTAGCAAGTTCATGTAGAAATGAGAGAAGTGCTGGACTTTTTATTTTAAATGACATCCTGTACCATTTCCCATTGCCATCACTAAGGTCTAACCTTACAATGACCCTGCGCGTTTTTTTGTTTCTCCCTTTCCACTTTTCCTTGTCCCCTTCTTCGAAGGGGAAATGGTAGCAGAGTGGGAGGGGGGCAGCCATGGTTCGCATGGTGGAGGCCTGTGTTGGAAGGTTGTTAGAGCTGAGTAGGCAGACTCCCATCTTCCTTGCCAAGGCAAGAGCACTTTACAGCAGTCACAAAGAAATGGTTTTTCTCACTGAAGTTTGTTCCCTACAATGTATAAAGCACTACCAGGATAATGAACAGGCCATTTGGAGTTTTATTTATTGACTTTGCAATATCATCAACGCACTTTTCATTCTTTCCCTGTTTGTTTTTATTCGCATCATCCTTTTTAGAGCCCTAATAAAGGTGGAAATTATGTCAATCTTGAAACTCTGGAATTTCCTTTCACTATCTTTTCCTTCATTTCTGTCATCCTTTGTTGAATCATCAAGACCTTTGAAACATGCTTTCTATAGATGTTGCCCTCTGTATTCTACTTCAGGATTCCCCCTTCCCGTCCTGCTGCACTTGAACCTTGTACTCTCAAGCCTGGCTCTTAGTGAGCCCTCAATGACTATTGCCAATGAACAAAATGAAGCAAGCACTCAGTGAGTGAGAAGCTTCCCTCTCTGGCTATTCAGTCTTCTGTTGTCCATCGAATCTTCTTAAATGATCCCTTCATCATGTCCCTTCTGGCCTTGCAAACTTTAGTTCCCCTCCATTACCTATGATCTCAAGTCTATACTAGTATGTCTTATTTTTCAAGGCCTATCATAATGGGCCTCCTCTTATCTTTCTGCAATGGATTCTTTGGTTTTATTTCTGTCCAGAGGGGCCCAGGCTTGTTTCTATTGAAATGTCATTATTTATGACATTTAGAAACTCTCTTTAGAAACTCCTTCTCTCCTCTTGCTCTCCTGTGCAGCTCCATGCTTTAGGGAGGAGCCCAATTACTATTTCTTTTAGAATATTTTCTCTATCTACTCATTTCTCTTTCTCTAAAGTCTTGAGATACTTGTTTGTTAGTCCTTCATTATATTGCCCATATTGATCTCTAATTGGCTTAGGATATTTTAAGCTTCTTTAGGGCAGGAGACATATTTTTTTTATTAGAAGTATATAGAGATACAACTGAGGGGTAAACATTATCAAACCAACAGTAATCAATGTATATATACTTTGTTATCCAGGGTTAATGCCAAAACATGAATGACCACCTTGGGTTTCACCTGTTGCAGTTTCCCCCAGAAGAACTCATGCGTTAAATGGGTATCTCGTGGAGGAATGACATCGCCTTCTGGGATGGTTCCCGCATATTCCTACTCTCCAATAGGAGACATATTTTATGCATGGTATGTGGTACTGTGGGCTTTGGAGTCAGGCAGAATTGTGGTCATGGCTTGAATACACATTTTAGTCACATGGCCTAGTGGGATTTTTCTAGCATTACTATTCTTATGTGTAAACTAGGGGAAATGCTTTCCCCAGCCAATTCTGGTGTGAGGATGGTCTACAGTGCCATCCCCCTGACAAAGTTCTGTTCATCCCTTGACAATGATAAGTACCGAACATGTGGCTTATTATTAGTAAATGTGTATAGACTGATTTTTAGCAGTCCAGAAGTCGTGGTTCAGCCAAGAGGCTCAGAGGACCAGGGTAATCATGCAGTAAATCCTTAGTAAAAATTATTTTGCCATTATAGAATATGGCTTGAGCTTAAGTTATTCCTGGCTACAGCTCTGCTTCTCAGATCTGTTGCTATTTTTCCATCTGAACCTTGCCAGGAACACTTCTGCCTTAGGAAAAAAATTTTTTTCAAACTTCTGCTCTTGCAGTAAGCTCTTCCATTTTATTTTATAGGATCTTACTGAGTTAAAGATGTACCTAACCCTTCTATTGATATCTGCCCTTTGTAAATGTTTCTTTCTGCTTGTGGAGTGTGTGTGTGTGAGAGAGAGAGAGAGAGAGGGAGAAAGAGAGAGATATTTATGCAGGACAATTTACCTGTGGGTTTTTTTGGGCAGAATTCTAGGTTTTGTAGCCTTTTTGAATATGTTGATATGTACATCTATGAATAGTATATCCCTTACTGTGGGTTCTTTCATCAGTGTTCTTTGGCTATGGCATTGTGAGAAGGGCTTGTGACTAGATATCAGAAACCTGCTGTGACCCTTGGTATTGACGCATGATGTAGCTGACTCGAGGAATGTACAGAGAGGTGTGTGCTGGATGACTTCTATTATCTTGAGGTCAATAGTATAATTGTATGCTAGTTTGTAGTTGTGCTTAGCTTTGGAATATAGTTTAGCTTCCTTATCAAAATATTGTTCTAGAAAATGAAATTGTAAAAAGAATCTGGTGAATCAAATCATTTCCCAGGACAAATAGCATTAACATCCTATGGAAATATTGTGACAGGAAGAAAATCAGAGATGTCTTTACTTGCAGCTGGAGAAGAAGTAAAAGAAGCCACTCAGACTTTCCTCAAGATGGTTAACTGAGGTTGTGTGAGCATTCATGCTCACACTGTGCTCCTCCTGAGCTGCTGTCCAATATTAGGAGAATATCTCTGTTGAATTAATTTAAGAGAAAGACTCAATCCAAGCAAGCAGAAGGCTGCAAGGCCATTCTTGATTTGCTTGCAAGGAAAATAAAATGTTCTTGTACATTAAGTGCTTCACTTTCTGTGCCTTGAAAGTTGAAATCTTCATTGGACAAGTGTCTTCTGATAGGACTTAACTATGTAGGCTTCAATTACATCCTAGATATGTTGACTTGTGAAGTTGTACATAGACTCCGGGTTAACAAAATATTGAAAATATTTGGTTACCTTTTAACCAAAGGAGAAGGAAGGAGCATTGTTGTATGTTAGTAAACTAAAACATGATATAGTCGCACATTTTAAAAAATATATATATACTGTTCTTCCCTGGGTTCAATTTCCAGTGCTGCAAAGCAAAATTAAATTAAACTGAAAAAAATATGCTATTCTTATGATAACAAGGATTCAATTCTTACTAGTTGGATCTCTGGACCTCAACTTGTAAAGTGAGGATGTTGAATGATCATTAAGTACTCTTTAAGGGAAAAAAAAAAAGTTCTAATTCTATAATCTGAGGGTTTCCTCAACATTGGGCTTTGAACTTAGAGCCTACTGAACTGAGTTTTCAAATCTATACTAATTAGCATTCAGTTATATATTAGCATACTTTAAAATTTTCCTAGATTTTAAGTTCATCATCCTAACTCAACTTTTGGAAATGTAAGGGCTATCGTAGTGCCTCACATTTCACTTGGTACATTTTCCACCACGATGAGGACCTGTAGAGGTCCCTTGATAAATGTGAAGTGACAGCTGAGAGCCGTGAGAACCTCACATTTTTGAGGAATCATCAAAGTCATTTTTTGACCTTTCTGGAGGCACAGCAGGACCTTGGGGGACAGGCGTCATGACTTCTTTAAAAGATAATATCCCAGAACCAAAAAGATAAAGTATTATGGTGTAATATCCAACTACTAATTTGATAATATCATGAAAGTTCCTAAAGGTTGAGCATTCTTAATCCAAAAGTTCAAAATCTGAAAAGTTTTAAGCACAGACATGATAACACAAGTAGAAAATTCCTCACCTTACCTTATGTGATGGATTGCAGTGAAAATATAGATGCACTAAAAATATTGTATAAAATTACAGGAATACAATTGTGAATGTAACAAAATTTCTGTTCTCACAGAGCTTTTGTTCTGGCAATAAACACACTTTTGTGTAAGTGACCCTATAACTTAGAAATAAATGAGGGTAATATGAAGAGTGCTAAAGTACAAAAATGTTTCTGCTTATATGTGAGATTTCCTGTTTCAGGGGTTGACAGTTGTGGCCTATGGACTGTATCCAGCCTACTGCCTGTTTTTGTGAATAAAATTATCCTGGAACATGGCATGATCATTACTTTTTTTTTTTTTTCCTTCTTCTTAAGAGAAAGAGGGAGAGAGAGAGAACCAATTTTTTTGTCATCTGGCTTTTGTTTCTCTGACACTTTAGTCATTTATGTGGTGATGGGGTTTGAACCCACGTCGACATGCATGCCAGGCAAGTGCTCCAACTGCTGAGCCACTGCTCCAGCCCCATGGCCATTTATTTACATATTATCTATGGCTGCTTCTGGCTACAAGAGAGCTCAGAAATTGTAACAGACATGTAGCCTTCAAAGCCTGAAATAGTCACTGGTCCTTCACAAATAGTTTGCTGACCCCAGCTCTGTTTTATTTTTATCTTAAGTCACTGTTTCTTCCTTAATAGATTTTGTTGGGGCTGGAGTGGTGGCTCAGCGGTTTCAGCGCTTGCCTGACATGCACAAGAATGCTAGTTCAAACCCCAGCACCACGTACTCAATGAAATCTCAGAGCAATGAAGGCCATGTGAAAAACTAAATAAAAATTGATTCTCTCTGTTTCTCTCTCATACTGTCCCCTCTTTCTTAAAAAAAAAAAAAAATAGATTTTGTTGATTTGTTTGTTATAAAAGGAAGTAAGGTATCTTATACTGAAATCCACTCCTTAGTTAAATGTGTAATATCTGGGGGCTGGAGAAGTAGCTCACTGGTACAAGAGCTTGCCTGGCATGCAGGAGGACTTGGCTTCAAACTCCAGCACCACATGCACAACTAAGTGTCAGAAAAACAAAAATCATATGAAAAAATAAATAAAATTGACTTCTCTCTCACTCCCCTCTCTTAAAAAATGAGTAACATCTGTATGGACCTTGAATATGTGATACATTGTTATTCACACACCATGTTCACTTCACCTACCCTGTCCACCTCTAAAACAGAGTGGCAAGCATTTGGAGAGGGACTGCCTCATTCACTGGTCTTCATTAACCTGGGGAACCCTCACTCAGGCTCATCCAGTTTCACGCAAGTCCAGGTGAAGTTATTTTTCTCTTACTATTGAACATTTTGCTTTTCTTTTAGTTCTTCACAGTCCACAAAAGCTATCTGTGTGTCATAATCGAAAAGTCATCTGCAAGTGATTTAAGACTTCTCTTTTTTTTTCAATTTTTTTTTATTAGAAGAATATAGAAATACAGTTGAGGGAGAAACAGTATTAAAACATTATCAGTCAATGGATATAAACTTTGTTATTGAGGGGAAAAACCAGATCATAGATAACCACCTTGGATTTTACCTTTTGTAGTTTCCCCCAGAAGAACTCATGCATTAACTGGATAGATCGTGGAGGAATGACATCGGCTTCTGGGATGGTTCCCCCATCTTCCCAATTTCCAGTCTCCTATAAGTTCTTTATATACCCTCCCCTCCCATCCCCCTCCCTGCACCTCTGAGAATCCTATAGAGCCATCCCCCTAATGTTCTGAAAGTCATTCAGTTTGTAGTTTTGCGAGGTTAGCCGTCAGCCCTACTGCTTCCCCAAATATGTTAGCATCAACAGATGAGAGAAACCATTCGGCCCTTGAGTCTCTGAGCTTGGGAGACTTCACTAAGCATAATTCTGTCCATCTCCATCCATTTGAGTTCAAAAGCTATAATATTGTCTTCTCTGATGGCCGAGTAGTATTCCATAGTATATATGAACCAAAGCTTTTGTATCCACTCATCAAGTGAGGGGCATCTGGGTTGGTTCCATAATCTAGCTATAGTAAATTGAGCTGCTATAAACATTGATGAGGCCACATCGCTATAATATGCTGATTTTAAGTAAGACTTCTCTTTAAAGCGTGAGGCATGAGTACCCTTGGTGATGCAGGAGAACTGATAGGGAGCCATGGGCCCTTCTCAGAGGATTAGGACTTGGTCCATGAACAATTCTTTTCTCAGGGTTGAAGGAAGAGAGGGGGACAAAGGCATAAAGCAATTTCTGGGGCATGGAAAGCATACCAGATAACTGATAGTATTTTCTAGCATCTAGCTGATATAACAACTGAAAGCATCTTTGAAGTCCTCTGTCAAGGTAAAGACAAAACAAGGTCCACATAAAGTAGGTTCTGTTGGCCTTGTAGCTATTGTTCCCAATGCAAAAAGCAGCGTGCACTCTTCCAAAAGGCAAAATGCTTAAAAGATTTGTTTACTAAAATGGGCAGGGACTGGAGTGGTGGCTTGGTGGTTATGGCACTTGCCTGGCATGTGCAAGAACACGGGTTCAGACCCCAGCACCACATACATGATGAAGCGTAGGAGCAATGAAAGCCACATGACAAACTAAATAAATTGATTCTCTCTTTCTCTCACTGTCCCTCTCTCTTTTTTTTTTTTTTTTTAAGAGAGAGGGACAGTGTGAGAAAGAGAAATACAGACAGACAGAGAATTGATTTTATTTAGTTTTTCTGTGGCTTTCATTGCTCTGAGACATCGTTGTGTACGTGGTGCTGGGGTTTGAACCCATGTCCTCGTGCATGCTAGGCAAGCACCTGAACTGTTGAGCCACCGCTCCCTCTCTCTTAAAAAAAAAAAATGCATATGGGCGGAAGAATTAGGCCCTAGGATGAAAAACATAAGCTATAAGTACTATTTTTACTATCCTTTTAAAAGAAATTAACCACGTTAACATACACTTATAAAATTATGACACATTCAAACCTAAAATACGGAGTGTAATCATAAGCCTGTCAAGGTAGAATGAATTCAGAAGTATTGCGAGCAGGGTCATTTATGAATTTTGTACATAATCCATGTTTCCTATGAGAATAGATGAAGGTAAGGCTAACGTAGACAAGCTCCTCCTGAGGGTCTACAGAGTGTAAATGGGCTTTAAAAATCACAACTCCCAAAGAATCCCAAGTTTGCACAAAATTTTATGTCTGTGATCTTAAAAAAAATGCATAATTGTGACATCTCATGACCATTAGGGTTTCAAAATAAAATTTAAAAAAAGAATACAGTTGTCCTACTTCCCAGCTTGTTTTCCAGGCTGCGAATGAGCAGGGTCCCTGATGTCAGCTGCTGGTCATGAACAGATGTTTTTTGCCTCCACTGAGGATTGAAGCTGAGGGGAGGGAATTGGGGCAGAATACAGGAAGGTTTCTCTAAAGTCTTCTAGCAAGGAAAGTCGTAACATATATTTCAAAGATTTGCTTGAATTCTTTCTCTGTTAGTTGGACACAGATTTACCCAAAGGCCAAAGACCTGATCTGGTGGCATGGAGGGGCCTCTCTCTGATTTACGGCTCAAATGGCCTGTGGGCACCAGTTCTCTGGTATTTACTATTCTTCCACTTAAGAACTTCAGAAACTTTCTGGTCAAGTCAAACAGTTTTCTGATCTTTATTTTGGACATGAGGAAATAGAAGCACTGAGAGTTTTGAAGTACTTATATAAGGAGGTACAGAAAATAAATCGCTAAGATTAAACTTCAAATTTGGGCCATTCAGATAGTCTTTGAGGACCTGCTGTGTGCAAACACAAAGCCAAAGGAGGTGCCAGTTGCATGCTGATTGATGCAGAGGACCAGCCAGAGGGTCACTTACCATGAGGGCAGGGCTGCAGTGAGGTGAAGACAGAACACTGTGGCATCATGGGCAAGGACCCTTAGCTGTGTCTGTCTCTGGGTTGGACAGGAGGCTCTGGAAACAGGATGTGTGAGCTGGACTGTTTGAGAAAAAAGAGGCAATTTTTAACTTTGGGGTCTGGCTGAGGCACTGGGGTACCTGTTCTTCTCTTGACAGAGAAACATTGCATAGCATAGAGAGCCCTTCAGGGGAACTGTCTTCTTCACTGGACTTTGTGCATGGGACAAGAAAAGTGGAAATGTTTATCCATCTTTTTCTCAGATAAATACCAGTTTCACAAGATCGCAGAGCATTTGAGGAGAAAAATCACCTCACAGCATCAAGTCTAATGCCTGATTCCACTGAAAAATAAACCTGAGGATCAACCAATGCCCCAAGTCATGGTGGGCCAGCGCCAAGTGCAAACTTGGACCTAGTCCCTCTTCATCTGCATTCGCTTTGCCTCCACTGAGGGCTTGTTAGTGCTGCTGAGGGCCCTTGTGGGTTCACTGATTATTATCATTGCATTTTTGGGTATTTGATGTATGAGGACACTCTGTGTGTATTAGTTATAATGAGTGATTTATTCAAGTTAACTCTTGGACTCAGCAGTATTTAGGAGTATGCCAGTTCTGACATGTTAATTCCCAAGGTAATGAATGGGCCCCTACATTCCAGTCTCTTCCAGGCAGTGTTAGCTGTCTAAACCGCAAGCTGAACTTAAACACTGTCAGATACAGAGGAGGAAACATAAAAGACTCAAGGAAGTTGGGCATGTTTGTCAAATAGTAAGAAATTGCACTTCTCATCTAAAAAAAGTGATTTTTTTTCTCTCTCAGTTTTTCTTTAAACTAAGGGGGGGGGAGATTTGTCCGTTTTTCCTTCAGCTTTTTTATTTTTCCACTTTTGGAACAGAGAATATTACTTTTAGTAAAACAAGTTTCTGTGAACACACACACACAGGCAATTGAAACACCTGGCACCTGACAACAGGGAAGATGGGTCCTGATGTGCTACAGAGCATGCCCAGCCACAGAGCTTTCTCTAGCCTTATATTGCCATGGAGGGCCAAAGACCCCATGTTATTAGCTCTTTGGTTTTTCCAGAGAAACCCCCAATTTGGATTTGTATATGAAAAAATTTGCCATTTTAAAATATAGACTCAAAGCATACTTCTGAATTCAGCAGCCATGCTGCCCATTCGTGGCTTCTGGTCACAGTGTGAAAACTCTATGTGCTAATGTCATGTATTCAGAGATTTCAGGCTGGAGTTTTGAAGTCTAGTTCACTTTGCAAAGCTAAAGAGACATGCTCTCTATATTTCAGAAAGGAAGGCCCTTGTGTTCATTGGGTAAACAGAGACTTCTGATTTCATTTCTAATGCATACAAGTTTGAATGAATATCACTACTGGATAATTTAGATAATTGCATGAAAGTCTTTGAGATGTTTTATTGGAGAGTGGTAAATAATAGCCCACAAAGATACCAGGTCCTAATCCCTGGACTCTATGAACTTTACCTTATATGGGAAATTAGACTTCATAGATATGATTAAATTAAGGAGTTTGAAATGTGAAGATTATTTTGGATTACCTGGGTAGGCCCAAAATGCAAACACAAGTCCTTTTATGAGGGAGATAGAAAGAGAGAAGAGAGACTATTGAACAGGAGATGATCATGGAGGCAGAGATTAGAATGGTGTAGCCTCAGGCCAAAGAGTGCAGGCAGCCCTGAGAAGCTGGAAGGGTCATGAAATGGATTCCCTTAGAACCTCTGGAGGAAGTGATGACATTTTGATTTTAGCCCAGTGATAACAGGTTTCAGACTTCTGGCCTCCAGAAATGTGAGAGAATAAATTTGTTATTCTGAGCTACAAAATTTATGGAAATTTAATACCAACCAATATAGTTGGAAGAAAAAATCTTTATGTGCATATAATTTTTTTGAGAGACAGAGGGACAGTGAGAGAGAGAGAAAGAATCAAATATTTGTTTAGTTTTTCATGTGGCTTTCATTGCTCTGACACTTCATTGTGTACATGGTGCTGGGGTTCAAACTTGCATCCTTGTGCATGCCAGGCAAGTGACGTAACTGCCGAGCCACTACTCCAGCCCCACTTTTTATTTTTTTTTTTTTTGTCATTGATACATGGCTCAGAATATAAATAAATGACATGTCCTTAATGAGAGAAATTAGCCATTGTTTAGAGACTAGTAATGGCCAGAACCTCCCTTGCCAGTGATCTACAAGGGGACTTTTCCTTTCTTGTGCACTGTAGCACTCTTTTCTCCCTTCTTCCCAGGAACTTGCCCCAAATGCTACCTCTCCTGTTCGCTTGTTTATGTTCCGTCTACCAGCTAGATGGGAAATTCCCAGAAGTCTGATCTACTCCCTCAGTTCTTTGGATCTTATATTTCAGTACCAAGCATAGTGATACTTTAACTTCTTAAATCTATTTCAGCTATTCTTGTATATTCTTCTTTTTTTTTTCTTTTCTTTTTCTTTTTTTTTCTGTACTAGAGATTGAGCCCAGGGCTGCTTTACCACTGAACCACGTCTCCATCCCTTTTTATTTTTTATTTCAAGACAGGGTCTTGCTAAGTTGCTGAAGGCCTCACTAAGTTGCTGAGGCTGGCCTCGAACTTGTGATCCTCCTGTCTCAGCTTCCAGAATTGCTGGAATTTCAGGTGTGTGCCACTGTGCCTGACTTGAAATATATATTCTATAAACAATACATATTTCATGTATTTCTATATTTTGCAAGACCGATGTGGATAAACCTCCCAACCCCAGAGAAGATAGTAGTTGGCCTTTTTGACAAATTGTGAAGAATCCAACAGTAGAAATTGCTGTCTACTTTTAGACTGAGGTGTAAGTGAAATGACTTTCAGGTAGATGTAGAGAGGAAAAAAGCAATGATATACTTAAGAGAAGCCAGAGTGGCATGTGGTGCTTTATTTCTTATACTAGATGAAACTTGAATTAGATATATTCGAAGACACAGGGGAATTTGGTGGCTACTGTTTTAAATAAGCATTCCAAAACATTAGGTTAATAAAATCTATCCAGGAACCCAACTTTAAAAGTAGCTATTTCATGTATGCATTTTACATCTTTAATATTTTTTCCTTCTTTCTTTGAAAAACTGACTCCAGAACTGAATGTCTCTCATTGAGTATCAAAGAAGAATTACAGTAAAAATAGTTGTTAATGTGCTGAAGCCTTTTTCCTGCTAAAACTTCAGTTGTTTCTTTTGCTGCCTTTGACATAAGTTCTGCTCGTACCTGTGGTAAATTTCACTATCAGTGACATGCAGAATGGGCCCCACTGGACCCCATTTGTTATGCAAGGTAGGAACCATTCATGATTGCCAACTACCATGTTATAAGGCTAGGGTGGGTTTTAGAAGCTCATGTGGCATGGATTAAGGAAGAGGTTCTATGGGAGAAACTTCCAAATCAAGGATAGCAAGAAAGAGGAATGGAGGTTGCAGTTTCTCATCATCTCCATGGAGAGCCATACTAGGCCACCTACTTTGTTGAACATGCTGTGTGGGCATGAGTACAGTCTTACCTGCCTGGGGAATAATCAGAGAATTTGCACTCTGAGTTTAGGTGCTAGCTGTGGATAGCGGTTTTCTGGAAAAACATCTGCCCATCCTTAAAATTCCAGAGGAAGTTGGGTTTGGAAACAACACAGGGAAAAGACAAAAGTTCCAGCTAACTAGTTGTCCAGGTAACCCTGAATGATACCCAGGGCCAATTTTTTTTTTTGCATTCCTTGTAATAGGTTTGTATCATATTTATATCAGATGTTCTTTCAAAATGAAAGCACATAATGGTGGATGAAAATGAACCTTAGTTCATGAATAGAGAATTACGTATAATTTGGCTCCAGCCTTGTTCAGTTACCAAAACTATGCTAACTGTGAAGGTCTACCACCTTCTATGGAGAATTCTGTATTGAATTTCCTATGCCAGTGTGGCCTTAGCCTGCTGTATCAGAAATGCTTTCAGTTGCACATCATAGACTAATAGTGACTCTGTCAACAAAGACCTTTGTTTATTTTATTTTTTTTAAATAAAGAGAGAGGGACAATGAGAGAGACA
>PVKS010006732.1:0-76437 GCA_004027875.1 Aplodontia rufa
AAAGACTTAGAAATGAGTGTGAAGTACCAGGCTCAGTGAATAGCATCTGAGTGCTTTGAGTCATTTCATAGATGGGGACAGTAACACCCATAATGAAGATAGCATATTTTCTCCAGTCACACAGGAAGTTCAACAGTTCTGTCTCTGGGTGCAGCTTGAAGCTTAAGACTACTGTCTAAATGAGAGCAATTCTCTTTAGGGCAGAACAAACTTTGATCTGTTGAGTGGTTCAGAGTTTCAGGGGCTATCTATAAACTAATGACAATGGCTCTTTTTGCCTTGTCCTCATTATCATCCAAGAAACTCAACTATCAATTGATCAGGAGTGGAAGAATCTTCAGGGTGGCCTGAGGCCCCAAGATTTGGGCTGCCAGATAAAGTGTAGGACATTTGTTTACATTTTAGTTTCATATAAACAACAAGGAATTTTTCATTTGAGTATATACCTAATGGGACAGTAAAGATTAAATGGAACATACTTATACTAAAGAATTATTTGTTGTCTATCCAGACTTCAAATGCAATCAGGAATCCTGTATTTTATTTGCTAAATCTGACAATCTACCTGTGAGTGGAGAAACCCATAGGAGAACTCTTGTATTCATTTAGTAAAATAATATCAAGTTATTCCACACTACCCTTCAGGAGTCACCCAGTCCTGGACACTTTGCAGCATAAACTTTGGAGGCAGGACACTGGGTAAAGTTGGAAAACACAAAAGAGACATAACGGTTCACAATTGACCGCCACCTAAAGCTGCTGTCACAGGTGTACTCAACTGTCCCTTTTCCTCCTTGATGAGATATGAGTGTCTGAAGTGCAGAGTAAGGAGATCAGAAGACACGTTCCCCACTTCCTGCCATTGCTCCATCTCCAGGAGGGCACATGCAAAGGCTGACCGCCTGCAGCACTGTTGAGGGGCTTCTAGAGGAGGTGGCTTCTTGTTTCCTCTTGGATCAGGATGTCTCACTGCCCTCTTCGTAGGTTAGCTCATTTGTAATCAGGTAGTGATTGGGACAAGGGAAGACCTTCTTTCTCAGTCCTTCTCTAGGATGTGGAAAACTGCTTTGCTAACTTCTCTTTTCTCTTTGGTTTCTCCTACAAAGAATTGTGTATTCCCTTCTTCAGTGTTGACTCTTACAAGCTGGTCTCCTGCAGGAGGGTACATAAGCCTGAGGTTGCTTTTTCTCCTCTGCCTTGGACTGGCCTCCCTGCCATAGGTTAGGTGGAAGCCTGCCTGCAGGAGCTCCTTCCCCAGTCCCGGAAGGACCCACATCTGAGAAGCACTCACCAGCCCTTTACTAGGACAATCAGCACTGCCTAAGTGCACTGCTCTTGCAGCTGCTGGTACTGCTGCACTAGAAGGGAAAGTGAGGCTGCCTATTTTTTAAAAATTGAGCACAGAAACTTTGTGCCTGGTCCCATCTTTAAAGAGACTTGAGGCAGGGCTGGGCTGCGCCTTTACATAGGACAGCTGTTTCTAACTGCATGCATCTGCATAATATATCTCTGCTCTCCTACATCGGGGTTTCTTAAAGCAAACTCAAGGTCAGGGCTTGGGCAGAGAGCCAAGCACTTCTCTTTGGAGCATTCTGTTCCCCTGGGTTAAGGATTTCCATATATGGGGCAAGCGAAGCTCCAGTGTACTATGATAAACCATAAGGCTTTGGGGGCTCAACTGTTTCCACTGAAATCTTAGCCAGATAAAATGCCAGGCCAGTGCTCATAGTCACCAGAATCCATTTGTAGTCAATAACAGTTAACTGCCATGTGCCAGCTGAGTGGAGAGAAGCAGGATGCGGTACAGTTGAGGACCGTCTCAGGGAAGAGGAGGAAGGATGTGAGCGCCCCTGTGGCAGGCAGTCTGCTGTTTCTCACGTAATTTCACTACATTTTGCAAATGAAGTTACTTAAAATCAAACTTCAAATAACTTGATCCACAAATTTTGCAGTGGTAGAGCGACCACCTGCAGGGTTAGTCTGGGTTTTCAGAACACAGCTCAAGCCTTGGCGCCTAAGTGGAGACCCCTGAGCAAGTCACTCAAGAAGTATTTGGGGCTAAGCAATTTCATTACTGATGGCCACCCCTTCAAGCTGTTCCCATTAGCATTTGAGAGTAAATGTCTTTCAGTTCGTCCACGCCTGGCCACACGGTCACCCTAACACTCTCAGCTCTGTTCATTTTAAAATCAAAAGTCCATGGCCTCTGAAGCTGGGGTCCTCCAGTCACCAGCTCACCTGAAGGACTACCGTGCTTCCCTTGGGAACGTACAGTGCTGCCACTTGCTGGTCCCCTCTTCAGTGGGAGGGCTATTCAGTGAATTTATCTTGAGCTGTGAGTCTAGGCGGCCGTTCAACAGTAATTGAAACATTTTGAGGCCACGGCCCCTGGTCGGCGTCTTCTCAGAAACATTTCCCTAATCTGCTTGAGGAATGGTAGGCTACAAATTGCAACTCTTAAGACAAATGAACATAATTTAAGGGGCTATAGCCTTCCAAGGGTCTTGGTATCTAGTGTCAGAAAGCTCTTAGGAAGATGCTGACTTTCCCTTTTGGACTCTGCGTCCCCAATTTGCACAGACTCAGGTTTCCGTAGCCTGTGGCCATGAGCTTTTCCAGGCCAGTGATTTATTTCTGCCACGCAGAGTTAGAGAGACCAGCTGGTAAAACCATTTTGAGAAGGGCTGAATTGATTCTCATGACAAGAGGTGTCGTAAGACTTATAACAAGTTTATGGACCTCCATGGAAATCTGAGTCATTTTTCTTATCACCCATATAAAGGTTTTAAGGCAAGCAGATGAATTGTGTAGAGGTGGTTATTTGGCAAGTAAGGAACATCTGGGCTATAGTCATAGCAAGTAAACCTTAGCTGGTAAGGGTTGGGGAGGGGGGACTTCAACTTATCCACACAACGTGTCTTTTATAATACAGTCGCAACAACTAAATATTCAAAGCTCTTGAATATCTCTATTTGATGACAGCCTCTAGAGAGTTGCCTGGAGTTTCTAATCATTTAGAGTGTCTATATGTGCACTTTGAGCGGGGGACAGTTGGGGATTGAACCCAGGGCCATGCATATACTAGGAAGAGTTCTACCACTGTGCTACAACCCAACCCATCCAGAGATCTTTAAATACTCAGATCAAAGTATTTCTCAGGGTGCTTCCCCTCAAGCATGTCAAATCCTCATTTCAGAAGAAAAAGGGTCTATGAACTTTGCATAGATGCATTAACCTTTGACTACATGAAAAAATTGGAGGAAAAAAGTTCTGGCTAAAACACATTCGGAGAAGAAGTGGGCTTCCAGTGAGGTTGCAGAGCTGAGGTAGAAATTTACTATGTGAATATACATTTGTTCTTGATTGTTTGATAATGATCCCTCCTTAATTGCAAGTCCATATTCCACAAACAAAAAAAAAAAAGAAAGAAAGAAATTTACCTTCAGATCAGGTGAGAAGCAAGAGTCAATGCAGTATGGAGGAATGAGGCTGGAATGTGGGGAGAAATTTGGCATCCATTTTAAAAACTCAGTGCTAAAAGCTGTCCTCACCTTCTGGTAGTAAAATTCTTTCATCTCTGCTTTTAAAGCCATGAGTCTAAGTTATTTTCATTGTAGTTGGCTCCAGTCTCAAAGTTAGCCACGTTGCCCTGAATATGCTGTAAGCTTTAAATCCTGTGCCTCAGCTCACGCTGTTAGCTCTGCCTGTAGAGCTTGGCGCCCCCTCCCCGGGCATTCTGCTCACAATTTGGCTTTTGTTTCTAATGTTACTACGCCTCCAGCCTTCCCCCAGACACTGAGGTGTAGCAGTGTGATAAGCTTGTGCTTAGAAGCCACACCCAGGGAACATCTAAGTGTTACGTGACTGTTAATCTCAAATTCATCAAGTTAATCTCAAGTTCATCTGTAAAAATGAGAAAATTACCTTTTAGGATTGTATTAGTCATGACTCTTCAGAGAAACAGAGCCATCAGGAGACAGATTAGGCAGATAGATGATTGATAGATATAAATAGATGATAGATCAATAGATGACAGAATAGATGATAGATTAGATAGATGATAGGTAGATAGATGGTAGATAAACAGATAAATAGATGATAGATAGATAAATAGATAGATGATAGATAGATAAAGATAGGAAGGAATTGACTCACACAGTTGGGGCAACTGAGAAGACCCAAGATATGCAGTGGGCAAACTGGAGCCCCAGGAGAGCTGGTGACCTGCAAAGCCCTGACAACCAAGAGTTGATGGTGCAAGTTCTAGTCCAAAAACAACAGGTTATAGACCCGATATGAACCAACTTCTCAGGTAAGTCCAAAGGAAGGAGCAAAACAGATGGGTATCTATTCTAACACAGAGGAATGTCAGCCTTTCTGTTCTACTCTTGCTTTTTCCAACAGATTGGGTGAAGGCCTGCATAGTACAGAGGGCAATCAATTTAAATATTGATCTCATCCAAGTGATATTTGACCAGATATTTGAGTACCTCATGACCCAGTCAAGTTGACACATAAAATTAACTATCACATGACTTGTCTTGAATGTTTATAAAGTAAATATTTGCATCTATTACATCTGACAGTACCTGTTAACCAGCTTGAGAGATGGAATGGAAAGGGACTCAATGAATCCTCAAAATTGCTACTTATTCATTTCAGTGGCTTTGAATTCATAACATCAAAAATGAATTGTTTTGAATGTAGCAGAGAAAGGAAAACCCAAATATTTAAGGGTGGAAACTGGAGTTCATGTTGTGAATTCTGATGCCTCCAAAGAGCATGTAGTTATAAAAGGAATGAAGCAAATCTATGAAGACAAGGTGATAGCTATTTGTGTGACACCTGTGTGATTGATAAGGAATCTAGTAACTGCATCAAACTGTGAAATGAACAACATGCTTTCATGTTCCAGCAATGCTTCATACAGCAATTTGGCTATCTCTGTTTCTGCATACCTGTCAAACTTCTCTAGTGAGCTATTTTGGGAAAGCAATTCAATACCTCCATATTGTTCAGCTACACTAGCCAAAGTAACAGGTCTAATGAGACCAAAGATCTACTTCCTTCAGCTTCCCTATCCATGACAAAGAAAATTATAATCTGAAAGCATGTTCCTAAAATCTTCACACAGATTTGAGATTATTCTTATCAAAATAATTCTGCCAAAAAATCCTGTCCTCACACATTGCCTCAGCTGACACCAGATACGGTGAGACAATTCTAGTGGTAGGAAGCTTCCAAATTTCTAGACTTGAGGTCCAAGCCAAATAAATGCTGACTCCTCCACTCTCCACCATTGGCCCATTGGCCTGGGAGCTGTCTTACCATGCTTCTGTGCCTCAGAGAATCTCAGGAGAACCATTTCTCTACATGTGATTAAATACAATTTACCTGTGCTAAATCAAGAAGACACAGGAATAGCCATGCAGCGAGAGCATCTGGCAGCTTTTTATTTTTAAATGCCATGCAAGAGTCTTATTCCCCCTGAGAAGCCATAATTACAGACAGTGCTACTGGACTGCGATTTTTCTCACTGTCAGAATTTATAGTCTCTAAGAATATGGAGGAAAATTATTTCTTTCTAACAAAGAAGGATATCTTATCCTGACAAGCAAGGTGCTTTCCTGAAGCAGAAGTTCAAGGTAAGCAGATTTTATTTTTTTGTCAAAATCAAATTCCATCTATTTCCAAGAACAGAGGCAGGTTATTCTCACGCTGGATGCTATGTAACATAACCCATATTAAGAACAAGTTAAACCAAAAACAACAACAACAAAAAAAAACCTCCCTATGCCACATCCTGATTCTGTGGCTAAGTTGCATTTTCTCCTGGATGAAAGGGGCTGTCTAAAGAATTCTGGGTGGTGAGCGACTTCTGATTTGGAGTCCAACATGTTAGAAGCTCAGAAGTTGTCACTTCCATCCACACAACTAGAAAACAAAGGTGAGCAAACTGAAAATCAACAACTCTTCTTAGACCTATCAGAGAATTGAGGTCCCATGCAAACCATTTCCTCCGAAACTGCAGAGCCAGACAAGCAGATACAGAGAGCAACTTCCAAGAGCAGAAACCTATGAGCATCAACCTTCACAGGACCCAGGACTGGGGGAGAAAACCTCATGGCAACTGATCAGTTGCTTGGGGCTCACTGTGGTCAAGTTAGAGAGTAAGAAACTCTAGAGGCCTACTTTCCTGGGGGAAGGAGGAACCACACTTTTATGAATCTTACCTCAGGCAGCCTGGCAGGTTCTCACAGTGAAGATGGAGTAAAGATCTCTGCTGCCTCTGGCAGCGGGGAGGGGGAAAGCATCCATCGTGCTACAGCAGTGTATTCTTTTCAACTAGGCCTCCATTCAAAAGAAATTTTTACCAAAGCCTGAGCTACTAGGTTTTTCAGAACCTAACTAACTCCAGCTATTCTCACTTAGGAGGGAAGGGGAAAAGCCAACACAGAGAACTGTGAAGAACACCTCCCAGGCACACAGTTTCCCCTAGTGACTGAGACTAAAAAGGATAAGGATTCTGGAACTCTAAACTGAGTCCCATCCCCTCTTACCTCACTACCAAATTGTCACTTCACCTGCGTGGTGCTAGAGGCTACAACAGGGAGAACTGCACCTCTCAGACCTGATTTAAGAAGCCTCTGGGAACCCCGAAGATAGCTTGGGATGCAAAAGTGAAGACATCAAAGGAAAGATTAGCCTCTGCCACATATAGCCATAGCAAGCAGTGAACACGGCTGACCCCCAGCCAGATAGACACGAAATCCCAGGTTAAAGTCCTCCTTACCTTTTACCAAATTCATAATGTCCAACTTTCAACAACAACAATAACAAATCAAAAAAATATTTTTAAAAAAGGCATAACAAAAGATGAAAATACAGTTTGGAGAGACACAACTCTATCAACCACTTTAAGCACGATGGGCCCAAAACATGAACATTACAAGGCAGACTGCAGAGTGCACCAAAACACAAGATCCAACTCTGTGTTGTCTGAGAGAAACCCACTTTAAATATGAACATATTAATAAACTAAAAATAAAGAGCTGGAGAAAGACATGTCATGCCAACGCTAATCTGGTTATGCTTGGGTTTGTTTCCTGGCTCTTCCGCTTCTGTATTGTCAGGCCTGTTTCCATTTATTAATAAGCGTAGCAAGTCTGACAGAACAAAGCTTGCAGAGGGTAGTTCTAGACTCCTGGTCACTTGGATCTCCTGGTCAAGCTATTCAGCAACATGACAACAGCTTTGAAAGGTATAGAATTCCCCACTATGAATAATAAGAACACCTATGCACTTGTTTCAACAAACAGAAGGTAAAATTCTAATCTGTTGTTTATACTCATCTGATCTGTTGGATACCACGTGCTCAGGTCTTCTTTGGAATGCTAGATTTAAATTTATCTTTCAGAAATATTGAGAGTATTTACTGGGAGACAGAAGGCTTGATGAAGAGGTAATGTAGGTATGCAGGTCAAAGCCAAGCCTGGGGCTGGAGTAGTGGCTCAGTGGTTACAGCACTTGCCCGGCATGCACGAGTACGCGGGTTCAAACCCCAACCAGCATCCATGTACGCAACTAAGTGTCAGAGCAATGAAAGCCATGTGAAAAAACTCAATAAAAATTGATTCTCTCTGTTTCCCTCTCTCTTTCACTGCCCTTCTCATAAATAAATAAATAAATAAATAAATAAATAAATAAATAAATTGAATAAAAATTTAAAAAAAGAGCCAAGCCTGTCAGGTGTATCCACACAGAGTAGAATGGCTTATGGTTCACATAAGAGGAAACACTGAACAGCAGTGTAATCCGGGTCTATCAGAAGGATTTAAAAAATTTTTTTTTGATGAATTGCTATGAAGTTCTCTTAGAGCTACCATTTGAGTTAGTCTTGGACAAATACCATTAACAAGCCAGAATCAGAGAATTTATGAAGATGATAGATGATACTGGGAATAGCAAATAGCCCATTAAGGCTGAAGAGCTGGAGAGACGTGAGTGCTAAGAGAGTAGTCTCATTTTGTTATGGTTCAAACTCTTTTCTCTTGGGTCTAGGAGAGGAACTGTTTACATGGAGTGGCAGGGAAAGACTCTTAAAGGACTAATCCCATTTGCACCTTGAGTTTTTGGCTCATCTATGAAAAGGATGGAAAATATTACCCACTGTTTTCATGCTCCGAAGGCAGATTATTGCAGGATACCAAATTCTTGAAACTCCCCAAATGGAAATGGAAGGCCCCTAATAGGACACGAGGCATTGCCAGACACGCAGTTCACCTAAAAATGAACAAAGCAGCTGACTGAGCAGTTGCTTGCAGGCAAATTGTCCCCCCAGGACTGACAGCCGTTGCAATTGGTGTTCCTATAGCTCTAGGAAGCAGAAGACCACGGACATTTCTCCTCTGATATTTATACCACAATAGAAATACCAGTCAAATATTGCAAGTTGTAAAAGATAATGCAAAACAGATGCTTTCACCTTCAAAAGTTTGACTTGGTTTTGATCAATGATGAGCTTTTTTTTTTTTTTTTTAAGAAAGAAGGACAGTGAGAGAGAGAGACAGAGAGAGAGAGAATCCATTTTCATTGAGTTTTTCACATGGCTTTCCTTGCTCTGACTCTTAGTTGTGTAAGTGGATGCTGAGGTTTAGAACCCGTGTACTTGCACATGCCAGGCAAGCGTCATAACTGCTAAGCCACCACTCCAGCTCATGATGAGCTTATCTTAAACCTAGTGGAAAAGACATGAAAATGTTTAGGTTTTCTTCACAACTACTAAAATGTCTAAAAAGGAAGAAAAAACTAAATTATTATCTAGTCATAACAAGTAATTGTTTCTTAGAAATATGGAGCCTTAGGAATACCAAATAAGGAAACTGACAAAGAACCTTGAAAATATGCCCAGAGCAAGGAGAATATAATACATCTGTGATTTTCCTTTATTCTGGACTCTGGAAAGGGGTCTATAAATCTACCTTTTTAAAAACACATCCTCTGGTAAGAATTTCTTGAGTTCCTGTGTATGAATTGTTGGAAGCATTTGTATCTTCCTAATATGTAAGTTCTCTAACTTGGTAGCAGCAGCCTAGAGAGAAGCAACTAATTTAAAAGCAGTAGCATTCGTGTTCTTTGTGCCGAGCAGTTAGTACATGGTGTCTTCACAAGCCCATAGGGCACTTGCTGGTAATGTGTCCACTTGACAGATGGGTAAATCAAGCAACAGAATTGCTAAGAAGTAAACCTACATAATCTGGCCCTGAGACCATTTCTCTTGACTGATGTCTATTTTCACATATCCGAGGCACACCAGCCTCTCGAAGCCCATGAATTACATAAATCAGTCATGACTGATGTTATTATTCCTGCTGTATTTTGATCACAGGATGATGGTGAGGACCCTCACAGTGCTGTCTGTCTCTGTCAGCTGTGACTCTGGTGTTTCAGGCTTTTCTCTAGCTGTGAACTGTGGAATCATGGTCTGAATAGTGGTAGACTTCCAAGAAGAACAGTTTCACCACCACTGCTACCCCCAAGAGTATTTTGAAAATTCATGGGGGCAATTTTATTTGTCACAACCATGGGTGGCTGTAACTACTGCAATTAGCAGACAGGACTCCAGAAGCTCTAGAATGCTCAATCTAGGGCATAATTTATGTGCAATTGAAAAAACTGTTTACAATCTGAACTTTAAGTTTAACTATTATGATAGTTACTAGTTACTGAGTTTTCCAACAATGCCAGAGCACGGTTAACTTTTGATAATGATTTGAAAACAAAATGCATTCATTCCCCAAAACCATCTTATTGGAGGCAATGCCCCTTGAGGTGTTTGTGGTCACTTTAGTGCAACTTGTATTGATCTGCAGGTACAGGTGTTACCTTGCAGCATCTCCACACACAGCTGCAAGCATCTTACTACTTTGCATTGTTCTCTAGTGTGGCTGTAAGAGACATAACAAAAGGCATGTTCAATTCAATTTATCTTTATCAAATACTAATCTTCTCCTAAATATATGCTGGGAGAAAAAAGACTTGAATAGTAGGGATCCTAGCATCATTTTAAATAATGATGAAGCATTCCCAGCCTATTCAAAACCCCAATCAGTTTATTCAAAGGTCACAAAACACCTATTAACATCTATGTAATAATACATCAAGTGTTTTCAGTGACAATGGTGTTAAAACACCTATAAACTAGCTTACCCACTAATGATTTCATGAAGTGTGTACATGTGTAGTATCAGCAATGCTGAAGAGTTTGGATACAAAAATAAAATCTTTCAACTCTGTCAGAGTAGAACTTTGAGGCTCATGAGGAGCTCAACTCGTGAAAAGAATGGAGAATGTGATGACCATAAAGCACAATGCATTTCATTGGAAGCAAGAGGTCTGAGCTCACTAGAATAACCCAGATGAATTAACACATGTGTAGGGTGACACACCAAAAAAATGTCAAGACAATGTTGGAATTATTTATTTTCCCCACATTTTTAAGGGGTATTATAGTTGTGCATATTGATGGCATTTGTTGTTACATATTCATGCATCTACACAATATAACAATATAAATTGGCCAATAATTCCCAGAATATCCCCCTCCCTCCCAACTTCTCACCATTTGGTCAGTTTCCTCTACTGATCACCTTTTGATTTTTAGGAGATTCACCCCTCTCTTTGTTTTCCTTTTTCCTCTCTAGCTTCTACATATGAAAGTGAACATACTACCCTTGATTTTCTGATGTTGACTTATTTCACTTAATCTGATGACCTCTAGTTTTATCTATTTTTCTGCAAATGTCATAATTTCATTTTTATTTTTGCTGAATACAACTCTATTGTGTATATATATATATATATATATATATTATATATTATATATATATCACATTTTCTTATCCATTCATTCACTAATGGACACCTAGGCTGGTTTGGCTACTGTGAACCATGCTGCTACAAACATGGGTACGCATGTAGCCCTGTAGTAAGATGACTTGAATTCTTCAGGGTAAATAATGAGAAGTGCTGTAGCTGGGTCACATGGCGATCTCGTGCCTAGACTTTTGAGAAGCCTGCATACTGATTTCCATAGTGGTCATACTAATTGGCAGTCCCACCAACAGTTTAAAAGTGTTCCTTTTAACAAAAAAAAATTTACTGAGTTATATTTGAATAGTGAGGAATGCCTGTGCATATAGCAAGCCATTCTTTTTCTTTTCTTTTCTTTTTTAATGATGGGTAAAAATCTGTGTTTACTTTCGTACTAACAGAAGCAAGCAAACTTTGTGTGAAATGCAAAAATGAAGTTTCCCCCCATTATCAGAATAATTTTCAGATTCTTAACCCATAGGACTTTGAAACCTAATGCTTGCTGGTTGTATGGCTTTGGCAATGCCACTTGCCTCTTTGGTTCCCTGTCAATAAAATGGATCACTCCTCCCCTCTGATGGAGTCAGGCCAAAAAAGAATGTATGAATACCTAGTATAGAACCTGGCCCATAGTGAGTGTTCATAGAGCTCAGTAACCTACCAAAATGTGACCCAGCTTCAGCCCCTGGTGACTCTGCCTTACATCTTAAGTGCAAGATTTCTTCTTCATTTGTAGAAGTAAGTGATGACAAGAAAAGTTGCACCAGGACCTAGTGTGTTTACTATGTAAGTGGCCAGTTTTCAGAGTTGTGTGTTGTCTAGAAAACTGTCTTAAGTAAAGTTTTGTTTTGTTTTCTGTTGTTTAGATAAGAGAGAAGGACAAGTGAGAGAGACAGGGAGAGGCAGGGAGAATCAATCTTTATTGAGTTTTTCACATGGGCCTCATTGCTCTGACATTTAGTTGTGTACATGGGTACAAAGCGCCGTTATCGCTGAGCCACCACTCCAGCCCTTAACCATAGTTTTTAAGAAGATGTATCATTAAAATGGCTTAACCTCATTGTGGACTATCTAACCCTATTTTTCTCACTCTAGTCAACGTATGTCTTCTCGAGAGTCTCCTTGGTTGACTTTTTCCTCATATTATAACAGTACTTCCCAAAGATGATTTCTCTTTCCCTAACAAACTTGGAGAATTCCTTCTTCTTCTTTCTATTTAATTCCCCTATTAAAACTGTATTTTTTTTCTTCTTCTTTTTTTTTTTTTTGGAAGTAGAATAGTGTTGTTCTGGTAAAAAGTATGACTTTGACATTAGATTTAGGTTCAAATCCTAGCTATGCCATTTTCTAGCTCTATTAATCTGAAAATGTGTCCAGTCCCTGGCTTTGACTTCGTTTCATTGAGCTCTCATGAGCCATGGCTAGCAGGCCAAAATACTATGAAAAGTCCAATGGATCATTACTGCCAGGCAGCTTGGGCACTTCAGGTATCTTAGTGATGCCAACAAGAACTTGGGCAGACCTACCTTGTTTACTATCTCAACATCATGACTTGCTTTCATAGATCAGCAAGATTTTTCAGTTAAAAAAAAAAAGACCAAATAGTAACTATTTTAAGTTTGGGGTCATGAAAGATTTTCATCACTTCTCCTGACTTTCCTCTTTTCACTTGTCTTACAACTCTTTAAACCATTTAAAAATGTTTAAAATCCATTCTTAGTTTAATGAACTAAAAAATGGACTTCAGGTCAGTTTTGGCCCAAGAGTGTTAAGTTTTCTGATCTCTAATATAATCCAACAAAGGTTCAATATGAGAGGGCCAGAGGGTTGCCCTGGGAAATTCCCCAAGACTATTGCAGTAGATTCCACTTACTCATACATGTAGATTAAACCTCCCACAGATAAGTGTTTGGCTAATAGTATCATCTTATGGTATCTTTTAGAAACATTTCTACTTTTAAGAGACATCACTGGATGAATGAATCCAAAAGTTATTTTATATACATATAATCAACAGCAGTTCTACTCAATTATTAAAAACAATGATATTATGGCTTTTGAAGGTAAACGGATGGCAATGGAAGAAATTATGCTGAGCAAAATTTTCCAAATCCAGACTCAAGGGTCAAATATTTTCCCTCATTTGTGAAGACTGGAGCTAAACCCAGGCTTGGGTGGAAGGTCAAGTTCATGTACTAGACTCACCAAAGTCAAAGAAACACATAATCTAGAAGAACATAGATATGTGGGTGGGGGCAGAGAAGAGGAGGGAGGGAAGGAAGAGGAGGGACATGATAGGGAGGGATCTGGAGGGGGAAAATCAATAAAGTTCTTTACTCTTTACTCCCCTGAGAAACCAAATAATACCTATGCAATCATTTAATTCTGGAAAATGCACAATCTTATGTATAATCATATATACATACATATATATTCATATGTATATATATACATATATATGGAGAGAGACAGACAGACAAACAAACAGACATTTATATCTGTTATGGAGGAAATACAGAAGAGTCAAGGGACTGGGGTGTGGGTGATAGGGGGATAATTCTGGATTAGTATCAGGGGTATACCCTATCATTACTACATATGCATTTATGATTGATAATACAACAACACAACTCCTCCATAAATATTTTTTAAAAAAAGTATAATAGCATAAAGTTTTAACTTTTGTGGACATATAAAAATTCATCTGTGATTCTTGAATATGGTTATTCTTACCACTCTAAGGATTCTTTCTACCCTAGTCAGACTGGCAGCTGGCAGGTAAGAGTGGGAGACTTAGGAGAGAGATGGCCCCTGTTTCTCAGTCAGCCCTTGACAATTTACCAGCCAGCAGATCAGCTTAAGTCCTCCAAGAAGCAGGTACCTATATACAATAAATGAGCAAGGAATTTATTGGGAAAAATTAGTCAGAGGGAAACAATTAATGAAGGGGCAAGATTGGACACAGACAGCCTCCTGAGCATGATGCAGGAGGAAAGGCATGTTAGGAGAAGCCTCACGCTGTAGCCCAGTTCCCAGATGCTGTGTCTCTGCAGTAAAATCCCTTTTGCATTCTCTTTGTACAATAGCTATCTGAGATGAAAACCTGCACTTATTCTGTACAAATGAAACTTCTGCTAACTTGTTAAGAGATGCCAAGTTCATTCTAGTGAGAGACTCCAAGATGAAGCACCTACACTCCAGAGAAAGAGAGCCAAAATCTCATCCAGGGTCCCTCACTTCATAATGTTTTTAGGAGCTCGGTGGCTTGGAGGGCCCAGCAGAGTGAAGAACACCCTCATCATAATGAAGGAAACAGTGCCTCGTAGGCCTCTTTAGGGTCTGGTGCAACACATGCTACCTTTGGGAATAATGTTCTCATCTATATACCAGATTATATGAAAAGCTGCCAGCTTTGCATGGGGCCCAGAATTGGAAAGGGCCTGATCACTTGGGCCATGGAATCCAGAAGATCCTATGGTATTAGAGTGTCCATGATAGGAGGAAAAATGATGTGTGGAGATTTTTACATGCTTTAATACTATTCCAACATAGATCTGATGTGTTCTAACAAGACTGGGCCTTCTGAGGTGGAGAACTATATATCCTTAAAAAAGCAGCTCTTGGCATGCTGTTGAACCCAATAGAAATGGAGCATCTTCTCCTGACACATCAAGGATCCATGCAGTCGTAATTGCCCATCTTAAGCAAGATTCTATTAGATTCATCAAGTGATAAATTCAGGCCCAGAAGTGACTTATAAAAAAATAATAGAAGTTGTATATCTAGGATATAAACCAAGAAAACTGTACATTTATGTGGCTCAGACTGCCATGTCATCCATGAATATTCTACTCATACCTTTCTCTTAATTCATACCTATGGAGATGTTGGATATTTCTCATGACCAGCTTACAGAAGTAAAAAGATCAAGTTTGCATTCCAGTGAGTTATCCCCGTATGTGGGTGCAAACAGGAAAGTACAGCTACCATACTACAGCGCAACTCAGAAACTGGAGAGGAAAAATCATCCTACTGGGCAGAATTCTGAGTAGTATACCCAGATATACTTAGTGGAAAAAAATTAATACAGAAGATATATGGAATTGTGGGTAGTAACAGATAAACTTGCTAACTGGTGAGGGACCTAGAAAGACAAGTATTGGGAGTATTGGAGGTCTGGGAAAGAGGCATTTGCACATACATTTGGAGGTGTACATTAGGAATGAAGACATTGCATTACATGTTAACACTCTCCAGAGAGCATCCGCACAGAAGAGACAATTCATAATGAAGTAGATGCAATGGCTCTGCTATTTGATATCAATGCTTCTCCAATAAGTTCATGAGTGGATTAACCATGGTGACAAAAGTTAAAGCAATACATGGGCCCTTAACCATTTGCTTTCATTCATCAAATCTAGACTAGCCTCTGCTGCATTCAAATAGAAAACAAAACAAAACAGAATAAATCCAGAGACTGAAAATGGCACCATTTCTAGAGACCTGCAATTGCTTGGTAACTCATTTTGATATGAATAGGCACATATTTCTGGTATATTATAGCCTTTCCTGCCATCAGTCCTTGACCAGTACTGCTATCCTAAGGCCTACAGGATGCTAATCTAATGGCAGAGAATCTTGCACATTATGTGGAACAAGGAACCTGACATACTTTATAGCTAAATCCTATAGCAATGAGCACGTGACCATGAATTTGCTGATCTTCCATACTGTAACACATGGAGCTACAGTTTTGATGAAATGATAGAACAGTTCATTAAAAGTATAGTAAAGGGCCTGGAATGGTGTCTCAGTGGTTACAGCCCTTACCTGGCATGCATGGGTATATGCAGGTTCAAACCCAGCGCCATGTAAACAATGAAGTGTCAGAGCAACGAAAGCCACATGAAAAACTATCAAATTGGTTCTCTCTTTATCTCTCTTTTAAAAGAAGTATAGCCAAGTTCCCAGCTTAAAAATTATCATCATGGAAGATAACACCCATTATCGTAGACTGAATGCACAATCAACAGCCTTTGTATGGTACTACATCACCAAAAGAAAGATAACGTGAGCTCAGGAACCAAGAAGAAAAGCAAGAACGGTCTTGCTTCCATTGTTTTCAGTGGTCAACTTTGATGACTTATGTTTCCTTTCCCTGAAGTCCTGGGCTCTGTGGTTCCAGAGGGTCTAGTTATCAAAGGATAATGTTTCAATCAGGGGGCATAGCAAGAGTTCTCAACCTATGGCTACCATCCAGTCATTTAACCACTGTTGTGCTAAAAGACAAGGAGCAAGAAGATGAATCACCACCCTAATGAGGAAACTGGACCTGAACATTAAGGAATGGGGTCAGAAAAACATTAATGGAATCCAGGTGATCACTTCACTTAAACCCCTCTTGTTATTTCCTTGCCATTTGAAATAAAAAAGCAGGTATAGTTACACTGGTCTGAGATGGACATGATGACCAGAGCTGGAGGCACCTCAGTTCCTACTTGCCAGCAGGGCCTTGGCCAGTGTTGCTGCCCCATTATCAGGTAAGTCATCAAGGCCAATAGAAGAACTTGCCAAGAGCAAGGGACCTCTACTATGGGAGAAGGATAGGATGATGAATAGTGACCTTGAGACCAGATGCTGGAGCTAATAACTATCCTAGACCCCCATCGGAAAAGAAACCCAACAGAAACCTGGTAAAGCTTCTTAATATATGAGAACTTAATATATGAGTCATCCAAATGGTGCATAAATTGAGTTGTAGTTGATGCTGTTGTGCCATCAGGAATCCCCAGGTCAACATTGCTTTAGGACTAAAAGCTAATTTCCTCCATTTCTGAATATGTCAGAAGATGATATCTCTCAGCTGACTCTTATTCCATCTTGCCATGGGTTGACCAGAGCTGCCCACTCAAGATCACGCTCATTTACAGAGCCAGGCTTCATTCAAGAACTGTTTGGCATGGGAAAAAAATACCATGAATTTTGCTTCAATTAGGATGACTGAGAGGCCATCCCAGATCCAGAGTTCTTTTCAAGACAGACTGAGGCCTCAGTTATTACTGCATCATCCCCTGCTTCAACTTATCCATCCTGCCTGTCACTGCTTCCTTCCACTTCCCTGAGGGTGATAATCCCAAGAGGACTCACCTGTCTGCATGAAACCCTCCATCTCCATCCATTTGCTTTCCTAGGAAACTGAGCTGAAACAACTGTATATGTTATGCCCTTTCTGTGCATCTATTGCATTCCACAATAAAAAGATTTGTAGAAGAAACCTTTTAAAGTCATAAGAGCTATTTATACTTCCAAGTTATCTATTATATATAAAATATTGGTAACTGAAGAGCAATGACTACTGGTATACATAAGATCTTAGGAATGAACACTTGGAATGGCCATTTATATTAAAAGGAAATTATAGTATGCAACTCTCAACTTTTTTTTATAAATTAGATTACCATTAATGATGTGCTTTCATAGCAAGTCAGAAATGGACCATGTAAAGAATCATCCAAGGTCCACATAGGCACTTCATTTTTCCTAAGATACTTTCTCATGGGAGCCCTTAATTGCTTTCAAGGAGCAAAAGCATAAAGTGTTCCAGCCCAATAAACTATTCATTACCATTTGGTAATTTCTAACACTATTTCAAACATTGTTTCCTACAAGATATTTGTGTGTCTGGAACCTAAAACATAACTTTATTCTCTACCTGTCTGCAAAAACTCTATAACCCTCTCAAGTAATGTTTTCAGAAGATAAATCAACTTGTCTCATCAGTTCCCCCTTATAAATCAGCTCTTTTTTCCATACGCCATAGTTTAACACACCCATGATGAAGACTTACGGACCCATTTAGAAAAATATATTCTATGAGCCATCTACATCATTAGTTTGCAGTCCTGTTGAAGAGGTAGCTAAACTTCTATCAGTCCATGTGACATAGATTCCTAAAATCTATGCCATATGTACTGATTGAGAATTTCTGAAGGTTGGGCCCATATTCTACCTGAAAAAAATTCTTCAGATATTTCTTATGCATGTCAAATGAAAGAAAGATTGCTTTAAATGTGTAGCCATTGAAGATTCTACTTAGTTAGTATACAGCTAATTATTAAACAGAGACTTTCTTCAATGTGTATCATTGCCCAGCTCAGGATGAGGGACTTTGTGTGTGCTTTGGGACATGCCTCTGTTGCTCTGGCAAGCATTGTACAACTCTACCTTAACCACAGTGCCTGCTTATGCACAGCTCATGGTTAACCAGAGGCACGAAATTTAGACCTTCTCAGTTCTTCTGCGAATGCACATAACTCTGGGCATATGCACAGCTCTGCACATGTTCATGGCCTTCTAGATCCTCAGAAATATTTTGGGAGCTTTTCCAAACCACTGATGGGCATGTCATTTCCCAATCTTTCCTTTGAAGTTGCTGATCAGCCTCTTGTTTATCCCAACTCTTAGCATCACCTCAGGCACTGTGATGGTAAATTTTTGCTGGTGATTGCTTTTGACAAATACCCTAGAGAAAATATTGTTTTCAAAGAGTAATTTCTGAGTCAGGACCAAAAGAGAAGCCCTGCATATTTCTGGGGAATTACCAGAAAGATCAAATAATGACTGGTGTCTGGAAATTTGGCATTTTGGGGAAAAGCACCAACCCCAGTCTTCCCTCTCCGGTATTTAGCTGCTGCGTGTCCTGGTTATCACGATTGTGAAGCTGTTACTTTACCAGACTACCATGAATCTTCTAAGAAGAGAATGGAAAAAGGCTGGTTAAAGCAACACACGATTTATTGTTCTTACCAAGATCAGCTGTTTTTCTTCAAATAAATATCCCTTAAACTGTTTAGAGCTTTGAATAATTTCCAGAATTCTCAAAAAGTCGATTTTGACAATTTTTTTTTTTTTACCATTTTCTTCACTTTTGTGAAGGAGTAGATTTTCAAATGTCTTTACTCTGTTGTTCTGGTTGTGTTCTCCCAATGAAAGAAATTTTTAAAGACCTAAACAAGTGGAGATATGTATTATGCTCCTTAACTGAAAGATTCAATCTTATTAAGTTCTCAATTCTTCTCAAATTGATCTATAAATTCCATGGAAGTTCAATCATATTCTCATTGGACATTTAATGTAGAAACTAGTAAACTTATTCTACAATTTATATGGAAATACAAAGGCTCTAAAATATCCAAATCAATCCTGAGAAAGAAATTGGAGAACACAAATAAATTGAGTTCAAGGCTATTTATCTGCTATAATCAAAACAGTGTGTCACTAGTATAAAAATCAACAAATTAAAAAAAGTAAAAGAAAAAAAGATAATCAAGAAATAAAACCACAATTAATATAATTTGGTTTTGACAATAGAAAAGGATACAGTCTTTTGAATAAATTTATGCTGGTACTATTAGACAATCATTTAGTAAAAATAAAATGAAATTTGACCCCTATCTCACACCACATAGAAGAGTTAATTTCAGATGGGTTACACAACTAAATTTAAAACTATAATGCATCTAGAAGGCAACTGTTTTAGTCCATTTTTTTCACGGCAAAAAACCCAACAAGAATAATTTAATGAGGAAAAGTTTATTTGGGGGCTCAAAGTTTCAGAGGTCTTAGTCCATAGAAATTGGCTCCATTCCTTTGGGGTCCAGGTGAGGACTAACTTCACGTCAGAAGAGTGTGGTGGAGGGAAGCGGGTCTAGGCATGGCTCCAGGAAGCAGATAAAGACTCCACACCAGATACAAAATATATTCACCAAGGCACTGCCCCTAATGAGCAGCCACACCCTACCTGCTGTCAGTTGCCAGTTAATCTCTAGCACAGGATTAACTGACTGATGGGGTTAAGGCTCTCATAACCCAATCATATCCCCTCAGCCTTCACATTGTCTCATATTGAGCTTTTGGGGGATAACTTTCATCCAAACCGTAACACAAACATAAGATGATGTCTTTGCACTAGCAGATATGAAGGAGTGTTTTTAGGCAGACTTCTCAACAACCATAAAAATAAATAAATTAGATCACATCAAAAGAGAAAATATTCTCATCAAAATGTACCATTAAAAAGGAATAGGCATGGCACAAACTGGTAGAAAATATTTACAAAACACATACCCGACAAAGCATTGATATCCAGAACATGTCAGGAATTCCTAAACTCATAAATGAAAAGAATGCTCAAAAAAACTTTTGAAAATATCTGAATAGAGACTTCTCAAAAGTGGCTATAGAAATAGTGAAGGAATGATATCAACAACATGGTGGAATAGGAGACACCTGAATCTCTCTCCAGCCACAAATGTGCCAAATAAACATCTATTCACAGGTCATGTCTCCCCAAGGGAGCATCATAAATGAGTCAGGAGACTCCTACACACCAGGCAACTGAGAAAGTGTTTATATCAAATGAGGAGTGAAAGCTGAGGCGCACTTCAAGCATGGACCTGCCCCTGGGCACTGTGTCAAACAACTGGGAAGGAATTCCCAACACTCAGCTTCTCCCTGAGGCCAGGAGGGTTTGGATTGTACATATAATGCCCTTCTTCTAAGGTTCCCCATTGTTTGGCTCTTAATTCTTCAAGTCTGGGAACAAAAATGATGAGACACACAGGAGTCTCTCCAGACCACAGGGAAAGTGGCAGTTTTACACAGTACTTCCAGGGACTTCATCTCTTAGGATTTAAATTCAGAGATACCTGTTTCTCTCTGGTAGAGATTGTCATCAGATTCTGCCAATTGTTGCTTCTGACAGTTAAGTTTCTCATCAGAGAGTTAATGGGTCCAACAAACAGTAGATCTCCAAGGGTCACAGCAAGAGTCATCGCAATCCATCAATAGTCCTAGGTCCACCAATTCTTCCTGGAAGGAGTTTGTCCACACACTGAGCACCCCAGCTTTTATAGATCCTTCCCAAAGGACTATATCTAAACCTATTCACTCTAATAGTGGGGGAGAATTAGCTTATGTGAGTATCCCTAGGTCACAGAACAAAGGAGTGGTTTTAAATGGGCCACAGCACTTCCAGGAGCTATATCTCTTGGCACAATGCAGAGAAATGACTAAAAAGCACTCCCTGCTTCTTTCTGAAAAGGATTTATAGCATACTATTACAATGGCAACTTGACAGCCTGGCTTCTAACTAACCTGCAATAGGGAGTTAAAGAGACAGACAAACAATAAGCCTCTTGCAGCCTGAATAGGCACTTGGTATTTCCCAAGCCTACTCCCCCATCCTACCACAGTGATAAATCCAAGTTTACCCATTCTTCCTTGAAGATGTCTGTCTGCTCATGCACTGAAGGCCACAGCTTCCATCCCCAAGAGTCTTTCCCTTTAGCCACCTTGCTCAGGAAGTTGTAAGGGTTCTGCATTCTTGAGTCTCCCAAGATTGAAGAAAATGTGTAACAAACCTCGGGTCTACTTCCAGCACTATTTCCTAAATATCAAAGGGAGAAATCTGAATGAGAGCACAGGCATTTACCATAGATCCTCTTCCACAGCCAAGTGCAGAAATAGCAGCAGATAAACACCTGTTCCTAGCTTCTCCATGAGGACAGAAAAAAACTGTAAATGCATCTAACACTGAAAACTTTCCACCTATATCTAGATGTCTGCATTCTAAATTACCTGTCTCTTGATACTAACAGTAAATGTCATCTCCTAACCTGCTGGGCAACACCAAAAGCAGAGACAACACTATGGACAAACACAAAGTTTTGAGAGACATCTTAGAATTTCTGGTTAAGAATTTGTGAGAACTTTTCCTGTACAAGTCTAATATGACAAGACTAGGAGAAGCAATTTTCTTGTCTAATGTGCAGAAAAATCTTCAGAAACCAACCCTCATGAAATGGAAATATATTATTTACTTGACAGAGAATTCAAAATAATGGTCATAATGATGTTCATTGAGGTCAGGAGAGCAATGCAAGAAGAAAGTAAAAATTTCAGCCAAGAAACAGAAGGTATGAAAAAATCATCAAATACTGTATAGCTGAAGAATATGATACTGAACTTTGAAATTCAATAGAGAGACTCAATAACAGACTAGATCAAGCAAAAGGGAAAAAATCAGAAAACTCTAAGAGAGGTCACTGGATATTATTCAATTTGAGGAGCAAAAAGAAATGAATGAGATAAATTAAGGGGCTTATGAGATACCACTAGGAAAAACAATATACATATATTTAACATGTCAGAAGAAGAGAGCAAAAAAGAGAAAACGTGTTTTAAAAACAAAAACTTCTTAAGCCTGGGGAAGGAAATAGACATCCAGATCCAGGAAGCCCAAAAGACACCAAATAAAATAAATCCAAAGAATCACAGTGAGACCATCATAATCAAGTTGTCAAAAGTTAAAGAATTTTGAAAGCAACAAGAGAAAAGTAACTTGCTTCATATAAAGAAACTCCTATAAGATTGCTAATGCATTCTTTGGAAGAAACCATTGCAACCAATGACTACAAAATCTTAAAAGGAAGAGCATAAAAACTTCCAGCTAGGAATACTATCCTCAGAAATACTGTCTTTCAGAAATAAAGGGAAGATACAGACTTTTTCAGACAAACAAAAACCAAAGGAGTTTATCACCATCACTAGATCTGCCTTCCAAAAAGAAGGTAATAGGAGTTCTTCAAGCTGAAGAATCAGATGCTAATTAGTAATGTGAAAACATGAAAGTGTAGAATTCAGTGTTAAAAGAAAGCACCTTGTCAAATTCAAAACACTAATATTGTAATGATGGTGGGTAAATAAATTATATCCCTAGTATAACATTTAAATGATGATAGTATTAAGCAATAATAGCTCCAACAATGAGCTACATGTTACAAATTATAAAAAGATGTAATGGGGAAGAGGGAGTAAAAATATAATTTGTGTATGTGATCAAAAGTTATCAGCAGCTTAAAATAGTCTGTTATGTACTATGTAAACTTTGGGGCAACCACAAAGCAAAGCTTATAATACCTACACAAAAGATAAAAATAAAAGATTCAGAAACTACCACTATAGAAAATCATGAAGCCACAAAGGAAAAAGGAAGAAAGGAGCAAAGAAGCTATAGGATCCAGAAAATAACAAAATGGCACTAGTAAATTCTTACCTATCAATATTATTTTTATTAGATGGATATAGAGATACAATTGAGGGGGAAACACTATCAAACATTCAAGAACCAATGAATATATACTTAGTTATCCAGGGGTAATGCCAAATCATGGATGCCCAGCTTGGGTTTCCCCTGTTGCAGCTTCCCCCAGAAGAACTCCTGCGTTAAATGGGTATCTCATGGAGGAATGACATCTGCTTCTGAGATGGTTCCCCCATATTCCCACTCTCCAGTCTCCTAGGAGTTCTTCATACACCCTCCTCCCTCCCCATTCCCCTCCCTGCGCCTCCAAGTAATCTAGGGAGCCATCCCCCTATTGCATTGAGAATCATACAATTTGAAGTTATTGTTAGCTTAGCCGTCTAACATACTGCTTCCCATGTATTCTAGTTTCCACAGATGAGAGATACCATTTGGCCCTTGAGTCTCTGAGATTGGGATACTTCACTGAGCATCATTCTTTCCATATCCATCCATTTGATTTCAAAAGCCATAATATCATCTTCTCTAATGGCCAAGTAGTATTCCATTATATGTAAGTACCAAAGTTTTTGTATCCACTCATCGAGTGAGGGGCATCTGAGTTGGTTCCATAGTCTAGCTATAGTAAATTGAGCTGCTATAAACATTGAGGAAGCCATATCACTATAATATGCTGATTCTAACTCTTTTGGGAAAATACCCAGGAGTGGGATAGCTGGGTCATAAGGTGGTTCCATCCTTAATTTTTTGAGGATTCTCCACACTGCTTTCCATAGTGGCTGAACCAGTTTGCAGTCCCACCAGGAGTGTAACAATGTTCCTCTTTTGCCGCAGCCCCACCAGCATCTGTTGTTGTTTGAATATTTCATTTTTCCACTCTAACAGGAGTGAGGTGGTATCTCACTGAAGTTTTAATTTGCATTTCCCTTATAGCTAATGATGTAGAGCAGTTTCTCATATATTTATGGGCTTTCTGGATTTCTACTGGTGAGAAGTTTCTTTTAACATCTGTAGCTCCTTTATTGATTGGATTATTTGTGATTTTGGTGTTTAGTTTCTTTAGTTCCCTGTATATTCTGGATATTAGCCCTTTGTCTGAGGAGTAGCAGGAAAAGGTTTTCTCCCACTCTGTAGGTTCTCTTTTGATGTTCTTGATTAGATCTTAATCTGTGCAAAAACATTTTAGTTTAATTGCATCCCATTCATTTATTCTTGACTTTACTGCTTGAGCCATGGGAGTTTTGTTAAGGAAGATGCTGCCAACTCCTATGTCCTGTAGTGTTGACCCTACATCTTTTTCTAGTAAGTTTAAAGTTGTTGGCTTAATATCCAGGTCTTTGACCCATTTGATTTAATTTTTGAGCAGGGCAAAAGATAAGGGTCCAGTTTCAGTTGTCTACACATGGCTGTCCAATTTGTTCAACACCATTTGTTGAACAGACTTTCTTCCACACTATGCTTTTGCCCTCTTTATCAAATATCAAATAGTTAAACATAGAAGATAGAAGATCTCAGGATCTTCTATTCTGTGCCACTGATCTTTAATTCTGTTTTGATACCAATACCATGCTGTTTTGGCTACTACAGCTCTGTAGTATAATTTCAGGTCAGGGATTGAGATACCCTCTACTTTTTCCTTCCTGTAGAGTAATGTTTTGGCTAGTTTGGGTCTCCTGTTATTCCATATGAACTTGAGAATTGCTTTTTCTATATCTGTGAAGAATGCCATAAGTATCTTGATGGGGATTGCATTGAATCTGTATAGGGCTTTGGGTAGAATGGCCATCTTTATTATATTGATTCTGCCTAACCATGAGCATGGAATGTTTTTCCATCTACTCAGGTTTTCTGTAATTTCTTTTTTAGTGTTTGATAGTGTTTTTTTTTTTGTTTTGTTGTTGTTGTTGTTGTTGTTGTTTGTAGAGGTCCTTAATATCCTTTGTGAGGTTAATGCCCAAGTATTTCATTTTTTTGGAGGAGATGGTGAATGGGAGAGATTCCTGATTTCTTCTTCTGCGGATTTGTTGCTGGAATAAAGGAATGCTAGTGACTTACTGGAGTTGATCTTGTAGCCAGCTACTTTGTTAAAATCACCTATGAGCTCTAGGAATTTTGTGGCTGATGTTAATGGGTCTTCTAGGTATAAAATCATGTCATCAGCAAATAGAGATAACTTGACTTCCTCTTTTCCTATACGAATACCTTTGATTTCCTTGTCTTGCCTGATAGCTCAGGCAAGGGTTTCAAGGACTATATTGAAGAAGTGTGGGGATAGCAGACATCCTTGTCTATTACCTGAATTCAGTGGAAATGCTTTCAGTTTTTCTCCATTGAGGATAATGTTGGCTATGGGTCTGTCATAAATGGATCTGATATAGTTAAAATATCTTCCCTTGATCCCTATCTTTTCCAAAGTTTTGAGCATAAAGTGGTGTTGAATTTTATCAAATGCCTTCTCTGCGTCAATTGAGATGATTATATGATTTTTGTTTTTAATTCTGTTTATGTAGTGAATTACATTTATTGATTTGCGTATGTTGAACCAGCCTTGTTTTCCTGGAATGAAGCCCACTTGATCACAATGTATTATTTTTTTAATGTGCTTTTGTATACGAGTAGCCAAAATTTTATTAAGGATTTTTGCATCAATGTTCATCAGGGAAATTGGTCTGTAGTTGTCTTTCCTTGACATGTCTTCATTGGGCTTTGGAGTCAGTGTAATGTTTGCTTCATAAAGTGTTTGGTAGTGATCCCACTCTATCAATTTCCTGGAAGAGCTTGTACAGGATCGGTGTTAGTTTTTCTGTGAAGGCTTGGTAGAATTCTGCTGTATATCCATCCAGACCTGGGCTTTTCTTTTTTGGGAGAGCTTTGATTGCTGCTTCAATTTCACTTTCTGTGATAGGTTGGTTTAGATTTTCAATGTCCTCCTGTGTTAAATGTGTGTCCAAGAACCTGCCCATGCCCTCCAGGTTATCAAACTTGGCAGAGTATAAATTTTCAAAATAGGTTCTGATTATCTTCTGAATCTTGGATGAGTCTGTGGTGATATCCCCATTTTCATCTTTGCTTTTGTTGATTTGCTTCATTTCTTTCTTCCTTTTGGTGAGGTTGGCAAGGGGTCTGTCAATTTTGTTCACTCTTTCAAAGAACCAACTCTTAGTTTTGTTGATAGTTTGTGTAGTTTTTTTGTTCTTAATTTCATTGATTTCAGCTCTGATTTTGGTAATTTCCGGTCTTCTGTTAGGTTTGGGGTTGGACTGTTCCTCCTTTTGTAGTCATTTGAGTTGAAGCTAAGGCTATTTATCTGATCTCTTTCTAGATTTTTGATGTATGCACTCAGTGCTGTAAATTTACATCTTAAGATTGCCTTCATACTGTCCCAGGGGTATCAGAATGTTGTTTCCTCATGTTTATTCAATTCCAAGAACTTCTTAATTTCTGCTCTCATTTCCTCTTTTACCCATACTTCATTTAAGAGGTAATTATTCAATTTCCAAGTATTTGAGTAGTTTCTATTGTTTCTCTTGTTGTTGATTGCTAAGATCATAGTAGTATGATCTGACAGAATACATGGGATTATATCCACTTTTTTATATTTGTTAAGATTATCCCGGTGAACTAGGATGTGGTCTATTTTCGAGAAGGATCCATGAGCTGCTGAGAAGGTAAATTCAGCTGTCTTAGGATGGACTATTCTGTAGATGTCTGTTAAGCCCAATTGATTAATAGAGTTGTTCAGACTGGAGATGTCTTTTTTGATTTTTTGTTTTGATAATCTGTCTAGAGTTAATAGTGGTGTGTTGAAGTCCCCCAGAATTATTGTGTTGAGATCAAAGAGGGGATTCATGTCCTTAAGTATTTTTTCCATATATTTGGGAGGGTTGTAATTGGCATAAATGCTAATTATCATTATATCTTCTTGATGGACTGTCCCCTTTAGTACCTCTTTGTCCTTTCTGACTAGTTTTAGTTGGAAATTGATTTTATCAGAAATTAGAATCACCATGCCAGCTTGCATTTTTGGGCCGCGGGCCTGGTAGACATTTTGTCATCCTTTCACTTTCAGCCTGTGTCTATTTTGAGTGTCAAATGTGTCTCTTGCAGGCAACATATTGTTGGATTTTGTTTTTTGATCTAGTGGGCCAGTCTGTGTCTTTTAATTGGGGCATTGAGACCATTCACATTCAAAATTAGAATAGATATGGGAGGCTGAGTGTCTGACTTTGTATCAATTACAGAGTTTTGAGTCATCTTGGATGTCAGTTTGTGTATAAGATGATTATTGACTCGCCCTTTTTTAAGGATTTAGGGTATCATTGGCATTTTCTTCTGAATGGAGAACATCCTTGAGAATGTTCTGTAGTGCAAGATTTGTGTTCATGTATCTTGCTAGCTTGAGTTTTTCATTTAAGTATTTAATTTCCCCATCACATTTGAAGCTGAGTTTTGCAGGGTATATTATGTTTGGGTGGAAGTTGCTATTTTTTAACACTTAAAAGATATTGTTCCAAGCTCTTCTGGCCTTCATTGTTTGCTCTGAAAAATTCATAGTGATCCAAATTGGTTTGCCTCTGAATGTGATTTGGGGCTTTTGTCTATCAGCTTTTAGAATTCTCTCTTTAATTTCACTGTTATTCATTTTGTATATGATATGTCTTGGTGAGTTTCTCAATTGATTAGGTCTATTTGGTGTTCCATAAGCATCTTGGTTGTGATATTCCAGATCAATAGTAAAACGAGGGAAGTTCTCACTTATGATTTTGCTTAGAAGTTTCTTGAAGCCTTTTGCTTGCTGTTCATTGCTTTCCTCCAGGCCAATGATTCTCAGATTATTATGCCTCATCTCATCAAATATTACTTGGAAGTTCTGATTATGTAATATAAGCTGTTTATATTGTTTATCTTCTTTGAATTCTACATTGTTTAGCCTATCCTCACTTTCCGATACTCATTCTTCAAGAGCTGAAGTTTTATTTTCAGTGGAGTCTACTCTGGTGTTGGTATCTTCCAGTGAAAATTTGAATTGGTTAACTGTGTTTTTCAACCCTGATAGCTCTGCTACATCTCTTTTCAGAATGTCTATATCTTTGTATAGCTGATCCTTCATCTCATGGAAAATTCCCCTGTAGAAGTTGTCTCTCATCTCTTGAAATTGTTCTCTGATCTCTTTCCTTATTTTATCTCTCAACTCTTTGATTGCATTACTAATCATAATGTTGATACAATATCTTTGGTTTTCATCTAGGGCTCCAGCTATGGGATCCTTGGGTGGAGAGCTGTGGGATTGAGGAGGGGAGTTATTTTCCCCTTTTCCTCATTTTCTGAGTCAGAGAGTGTGTATTGTACTTCAAGCTTGTTAGTCTTGGTGGAGTAATTGGAGTTTCTTATGGCTTTGCTTCATTGTGATGGGTTTCTTTGAGAGAGCTCTCACAATATATTATGATAGCAAGCCAGTACCTGTTTTGAAGAGTGTCTATTTTTTCAGATAGTAGGGTCTCTCTTGGAAAATTGAAGATAAACTAGGATTTTCCCAACCAGACCTAGAGCCACAGGAAATGCTGCCTCCCTTCAGGTTGCCAACTTCCAGTCTCAGGCATTGAATTTTTTATGTGCAAAAAATAGCTTTCCTTCACTGTAGCACCTCATCCCTTGGTCTGTGGAAAGTTCACCACAGAGAGCCCGATCACCGAGTCGCATCAAACTATTTTTAATGTAAGTGATTTAGTCAGATTTTTTCACTGCTGTGACCAAAAGTCATGACAAGAACAATTAGAAGAGGAAAAGTTTGTTTGGGGGCTCCACCAATATTGATGCTATTTTTTTCTTCCAGCAATTGTATAGTTGCTGATTTTATTTCTAATTTTGTGAAACCCTGTGAGCTTAGCATAGACTGCAATGGCTTTAAGTCTTGTGCTCCCTTTTGGCCTAAAATAAGCAACTTCTAGGAGCTTCCATTTATTTCTCAGCATTGTGGAAATATGACTAGGAGTTGGCTCATTAAAAAGGATTCATTTAGGTGTGTTTTCCACATGGAAAATAACAATGAATTAATATTTTCCTCAAAAAAAAAAGAAAATAAAAGGAATAGAGTGGTACAATGAATAAAAAAGCAAGACTCACCTATGTGTTATGCCTGATGCTCACTTCACCTTAAAGGATACTCATAGATGAATAGAGATGGGAAAGGATATTTTATGCAAATGGAAACCTAAAGAGAGCAAGGATAACTATATTTATATCAAACAAAATACATTTGAGCTCAAAAACTGTAGAAGGAAATTTTAAAGGTAATTGTACAATGATAAAGTGATCAATTCATTAAGGGGATATAACAATTATAAATACCTGTGCATCCAACAACTATGTGAAAAAGAAATTAAGAAAATAATCTTAATTACAATAGCATAAAAATATTTAGTTGTAGCTGAAGCAGTGGCTCAGCAATTACAACACTTACCTGGCATGCACAGGGACACACATTCAAATCCCAGCATCATGTATACAACAGTGTCAGAGCACTGAAAGTGACATGAAAAACTAAATAAAATTGATTCTTTGTTTCTCTCTCTCTAAGAAAAACAAACCAAAACAAAACAACAACAAAAACATAATTTAGAAGCAAATTTAACAAAGGAGGTATAAATTATAAAACATTCATTAATGTAATTGAAAATGACATAAAAATGGAATAATATCCCTGTTCATGTATTGGAAGAATTAATATTGTTAAAATATCCATTGTACTCAAAGTGATCTATCAATTCACTGCAATCTCTAAAAATCCATTTTTATTTCACAAAAATAGAAAATAGCAATCCTAAAATTCATATGAAACCACAAAAGACCCTGAATCGCAAAAACAATGTTGAGCAAAAAGGACAAAGTTGGAAGCATTATGGTAACTGACTTCAAAATATGTTACAAAGCTACAGTAATCAAACAAGATGGCATTGGCATAAAAACAGACATGTGATCAATAGAATAGTATAGACAGACCAGAAATAAATTTGTGCATTTATAGTCACTTGATTTTCAATCACATGTCAAGAATACATAATGGGAAACAGACAGTGTCTTCAATAAAAGATGCTAGAAAAGCTGGCCATCTGCATGCACAAGAATAAAATTGAACCCTTACCACCTCTTATGCAAGAACCAATTCAAAATGAATTGAAGTCTTAAACATAATAACCAGAACTGCAAAACTACTGGAAGAAGGCATAAGGGTAGCACCATATGAAATTGGTTGGGGCAATGATTTTTTGGATATGACCCCAAAAAAGCAAAAACAGATAAATGGGATTGTAGCAAAAAGCTCCTACATGGCAAAACAAACAATCAACCGAACGTAGAGCTGACGCACAGTATGGAAGGAAATACTTGTAAATCATACTTTGGCTAAGGGGCTAGTATCCAAAAAATGAATAACCTTATTTTTTAAAAATGAGTAAAGGACTTGAATTGATATTTCTCAGAAGTCACAAAAATGCCCATCATATGCTTAAAAATGTCCAACATTGTTAATAACCAGAGAAAAGGAATTTGAAACGATAATGTGATATCACCTCACATCTGTTAGAACGGCTATTATTATAAAAATGCAGGGAGGGGGGACATAAGTTTAATTGGCTGTTTCCTCTTCTCCTCAGGCAAGGGTTGGCATTCTCCAAGACCTCAGTCTTCCTTTCAAGGGGTGGGCAGTGCAGAGCAGTCCCCGTGCCCAGATATGACTAGACTGTGACCACAGAAGGTCTGGGTTATCCAAACCTGCTAGTGGGGGAGAGCTCACACCCATACATGGCTTGGAAGAGCCAGAGAAGAGGGATGGGAGCAATTCATCCTTTGTCAGCCTCAGTGGGTCCATCTGCTTGTCTCAGTGTCTGCCCTGTGCTTATACAGCTTGCTGTAAAGTTTTCTAGAAGCTGTGTTCAGCTTGCCCTCCTTTCTACTTCCATTATCTTTCATTTCTTGCACTTAACCTCCAATGATGTCTGAGTTTATGTTCTCAAGAAGAGTCTGCAATAAGTCAAGCACTTTTTTTTGCCTGCTCTGCAGCCACTTCATTTTTGACTTCTTTAAATTATACGGAGTAGTTCTCTACCACTGTGAATTGGGGTATATAAATAATCAGCAAAAGGGAAATTGATAAGTTATGGTAAAATTATGATATATCACCCAATAATATTCAGAACATGCAAAATTTTGATACTATCTTTTGGTAGCATTTTAATTAAAAAAGATTTACATATTGAGAAGAGAGAAACAATTTGTTTTAAGATATCAATAGTGAAAAGACATGTATAAGAATGTTCTTATTAGCATACATGTAAGAGCCAAAGCTGTAAATAGAGAATCATGGGCTGTGATTCCTCTGACAGGAGTCCCATGTCCAGAATCTACAAAATCCTCAAAAACCTCAACTACAAACAACCCAATCAATAAATGGGCCAAAGAGCTAAATAGAAACTTCTCAACAGAGGACATTGATCAAGCCAATGAATACATGAGAAAGTGCTCTAAATTACTGGTAATCAGAGAAATGCAAATGAAAACTACATTCAGATACCACCTCACACCACTCAGATTGATAAAAATGAAGAAAATAAACAATAATAAATGCTGGAGGGGTTGTGGAGAGATAGGCACACTAGCACACTGTTGGTGGAACTGCAGACTGGTACAGCCCCTCTGGAATGCAGTGTGGAAAATCTTCCAAAAACTAGGGATGAGCCCACCACATGAACCTGCTATTCTTCTCTTGGGTATTTTTCCAGGGGATTTAGAATCAGCACACTACAGCGACACAGTGAAATTGATGTTCATAGCAGCTCAATTTACATTAGCTAAATTATGGAAACAACCCAGATGTCCCTCACTGGATGAATGGATCCAAAAACTTTGGTACATATATACCATGGAATTTTACACAGCAGTTAGAAACAATGATATTGCAGCCTTTGAAGGTAAATGGATGGCTATGGAAGAAATTGTGCTGAGTGAAATAAGCATAACCCAGAGAACCAAGGGTCGAATCTCTTCACTCATCTGTGGAGGCTGGAGCTAGACCCTGGCCATTGAGAAAGGAGGTCTATTATCATGTGTTAAATCCAGATAAGGTGTAATGTCATACAACCTAAGGCATTTGTAGAGATGTATTGGGAAGGAGAGGAGGGGAGGGATAAGGGTGGGCAATTGGGGGGGCTGCTGTGGGTAAATCTAATTTTCAGAATTTATATATGTATTATATTATTTCATTAGAAGCTTGTTTGATTGTTCAACAAATAAATTTCTGAATAAAAAAGATTTCCACTGAGAAGGAAGAAATAATTGGTTTTAAAATATCAATAGTGAAAAGGCATGTATAAGAATGTTCTTAGTAGCATACATGTAATAGCCAAAAGCTATAAATAGTAACTAAAGTCCAAAAGTAGAGTATTAAATGTGTTTTGTATGTCATAAAACTAGATTTGCCAGATGAAATACTGGCAAATACTGAAATGCTGGATCTCTGTTTAAATTTTAGATAAACATTTTTCTTTTATTATAAACATGTCACAAATACTGCGTGGGGCATAATGATCCTAAAATTATTATTTATCTAAAATTCAAATTTAACTGAGTAGCCTGGAGTTTTGTCTGCTAAATCCGTTAACCCAGCATTTAAAATGGAAAACTGTACAACAATGAACGTGAACTATAACTACATGGAACATGACCCTGTCAAGCAATGTTGAGCAAAGGTGTGATTCTCTCTACACAGAACTTGAACTTGGGCAAAAGGAAACAGTGGTTTATAAATCAGAATAATGGTTACAAATTTGGTGAAAGAAAGGGTAATGGTCTGTAGAGAGTATAAGGGGAACTTCTGGGCTGCTGTTGATCTCTCTCAAACTATATGAGAGATGTAATTACACAAAGATTTTCGTTTTGCTTTAATTCACTGTAACTTAGACTTTTTATTATTTCTTACAGATATGAGAATTGAGAAAATGTCATTAAGATTGATAGAGGTCACTTAGCATTGAACATTTTTTACACTTTTCTAACTTCTGTTTTTTTCACTTTGAATTTTTAGAATCAGACCACTTTTGTAATCTGAAAATATTAAAGAAATATTAGCTATCTGTGGATGAACAAAAAATATATTCTGCTGTGAATGCTTGCAGAATTAAGAGACAACATTTTATATAAATATTTTTAAAAGATTTTGTTTCAATCAACATGACCTTTCCTTCTTCTTTCCTGCCTCTTTCCTGAGCCTCCATTTTGAGTATTTGGGGAAAGAAAACACAATTTCCTCTAGTAGGTTACTTACCTTTTTGGAAACATCAGAGATTCCTTTGAATATTTGTGAGAAACACCCTTTCTCAGTATAGATTTAGTGCCTGGAACTTTGGCAAAACCAAATTTGAAAGTAGATCTGCCTTGGACAAATTATTAAAAACCCCTGAACTTTAACTGTCACTTTAGAATCATGTAAGCTTCAACCTAAGAAGCAGCATGCTCAGCCCGGAGCCTGGCATAGAGCAAGCCTCCAATTATTAACATTTCCACAATTGCTCCAAGGTCTCCAGTGCAGTGCTTCTCCTCCAGCCTTGAACTCTCTGTGGACCCAGGTTTGCCTTTCTTCCTCCTCCTGGCAACTGGCCTTAGATTGATTTACTCACAGTTTCTCCTCTCCTTGATTTTAGCAATAAAATACTCTATGTAAATGGGATACTGATGAGATTATGTAAGTTAAGACTTTCTCTTCCCCAGCTGGCTGATTCATTCCCAGAACAATTGAAGCAGAGCATCTTTAGCTAGACCAGCATCTTTGTAAATTTCCTTGGGCAATGACTGTGAAACCACTCAAACTACAGGATGCTTATCTTTTAGTGAAGTGGAATATCTGCTCTGCCCACACCTAATTAGAAGGGCTGATTTCATTGTAACACTGTGTCACTTGGCTGCCCTCCAGGGTCTTTCTTCTTTGTGAATACACTGGAAAGCAAAGGACAAGGGATGTGCTTTATTTCGTTTCTCAGGCTCCCATGAAACAGCAAAAGGGCAGAAACAACAGTTGGAGATACTGGAGATAGTTGTTGTTTAATTCTGGATTTCATAAATTAGAAAGCACCGTACCTTAGCCCTGTTATAGGGCCTCTCTAACAGCACAAACTGTGTCACTGTGTGTATCAGGGAATATGTGTCATCTGTGTGTATCCTTCAAATTGCATTTTTCAGTGTAAGCAGTAATCCTGCCAAACAATTACAGTGTTTACAGAATCTGACGCGATCCATCTGTTGAAAAGGCTTTTCTGTTTAGGCTGATAAAATATAAAACAGTTGGTGAAGACTTAACAAAAATCTCTGGATCTTGATTTTAGAAGACTTTCTGCCATGTTCTTTCTAGGCTGCGCAATGGCACCTCGTGTTGAGAAGCCTCCAGAATCCTGCTGAGCCTAATGACTTCCATGCACCGGAGTCAGGCTCAACCACCTCCTAACCTCACCTTCTCACCAGCAACTGAATACCAAGATGAGGCAAGTGCACTGGAGAGACAAGGCATCCAAGGGCATATTCTTCTCCCTTTGCCGGCATTCTTTCCTTATAGCTAATTTGCTATAACATTAGCAGTGTGCAATTAAAATATCTTAGTTGAATAGCCTTTCTCCCATTGGAGGTTGAGTTTTCCTTTTGGAGTGAGCTGAAAGACAATGAACTAGATGCTTTACAATTTTTTTTCTTTTTTTAGATTCAAAGTCTTATTTTAGGTCCTCTCAGATCCAGGTCCTGAGTCAAAAATTCAGTTTTGTCTCAAGTGGCTTATTTAGGAGATGCAGGAAATACCAGCAGGGGAATTAAAAAATGAAATGGAGCCAGGTGTGGTGGCACACAATATAATGCCAGAGGCTCTGGTAGGCTGAGGTAGGAGGATCACAAGTTCAAAGCCAACCTCAGCAACTTAGCAAGATCCTGTCTCAAAAAATAAAAAGAGTTGGGGATGTGGCTCAGGGGTTAAGTATCCCTGGGTTCAATTCCTGGGACCAAAAAAAAATGGAGAATATAGTCAATGAATATACTAGCAAGTTAGCTATTTCCATGGGTTGATTAGAGCTGAACCTTTGAAACAGTCTAGCACACATGCCTCAGGATGATCCCAGATGAGAAGCAAGGGAGCAGGGTATTCTGTATTCTGAGTTCCATGATCACTGGGTAAGGACTGCATCTCAGTGTGGTCATCCTTCAGCACTTCCAGCTACCATGCACGTGGCAGCAGAGTAGGCTTCTGGAATTAGTAGAAAGTCTATGGAACACAATAAATAGTAAATTCAGAAGAGGGAAGGTGGGCACCAACAATACCTGCCTTACCCTACTTCCGTCTTAGTTTTGAGGAGATATGAATTCAACTCATATTAACTCAGAAGTTCTAATTATGAGGGACATAAAAACAATACAATATAGTTTCAAGGGTAGGGAGAGATTGGGAAGACTTATATTGAAGCTATGACTTTTTTGACCTTAGTTACTTCATATGAATATTATGAAGATATTTTTGAATTAAATTGCTTCCTTAAGATCATACAACCTGTAAGTGCTGAAGGCAGACTTCAAGCACAAGTCTGTCTAATATGAAAATCCATGTACCATTGGTACTTATGGAATATCATACCCTAGTACAAGTGGTTTCAACAATGGCAGACATGTGCCTGATGATTTTGTTCTTCAAGGAACATTTGACAATGTCTAGAGATCTATTTGGTTGTTACAAAATGCAGTTAGTAGAGGCCAGGGATGTAGCTAAACAACCAATCCATAGGACAACCTACTACAATAAAAAAAAATTATCTGACCCAAAATGTCAAAGGTATAGGGCACAAGTTCTGATTGGGCTATTTATTAGCAATGTGATTTAAGAAGCCCAAAGTACATTTCCTCATCCATCACAAAAGGAGTTATACAAATCACTTACTTTCTAATAAGTGATTCTCATACTTTACTATACATAATTTCAGGAAGTATATAAAAATGTAGAATCCTGAACTGTAGAACTTATGATTAATTCTGGAGCTAAGCCCCAAAGTAGCAAGACACCCCCCCGCCCAGGTATTTGATGTGGACTATACTTGAGAAACTTCATTCTAGGTTAGTTCTAATGTTGAAAACTGTGGTCATAATTTTAAGTGTTTAGCATACTTAAAGTATACCCAAATGGAAGCTTTTATCATGACTACTTCAGCTGACATCATCAGTGGAAAAACCCCAGCAAAGAAGTCAGAACCGTCTAGAATAATCAGCGATCCAAATGCTGATAGAGACAGACATCACACAGGGTATGGAAACATCTGGTGGCTATAGAGATTTAATGCTGTACCCTGATAAATGATTCTGTGACTATGGTAAGCTGTGAAACTTCAGTTGCTATGTAAAATCTTAATGTTGACTATAAAATACTGGAAATATAGTGCATATAAGAGCATTATTTGATTTATTTCCATATCCCCAAAACATATCAATGCCTGTCACAGTCAGGATTTAACAAATATGTTGACAAGATGGAGTGACAGTGCAGGGAAGGAGTAGTGATATTCCAGTCTGATGGCTGCCTAGATTTGCCAGATTTGGAAGTTTAAATGGGGAAAATTTAAGCTTAGTGACTGAGAGTCCTCTTAAGGTAATCCCAAACTTTTTACGTTACAAGATGTAGTGGAGTCAAATGCCATGGCCTCATCCAAATCTTCTTTCTTGGGCTAGCACATCCATTATCCATCAGATCTGAGTATGAGCTTCTATGGTGCAGATGCACACTTCTCCAGATAATTGCCCTCAGCTATAGGAAGCTACCTCATCTGAACGCATTGCCCCCAGCAGTGGTCCAAGACCAAGGGCTGACTGATATCAGGTACAGAAGCACGGATCCCCTGCCTCAGGGTGGGACAATTCTACAGTGCCATTGATAGGTTCATGGTGAAATAGGTGAAAAAAACTTCCATGAAAATACATCTTTTCTTATCCTGCCCCAACCAGCTCCCTCACCTCATTACATATTTCTCCTGAAAATATAATCTCAATAAATAAATCACTTGCACAAGACTAATGGACTTAGGAAACCTGACCTGGTACCAGGCGTAAAAGCTAAATTCACATATGCATTGAACTCACTGGTCCTACCATATGATATACCACCCAGAAGCTGTTGGCCTGGTAGAGTAGTGAAACCACTTCTTAAAAATGCACTTCAAATGCCAGTTCAAAATGATACCTGTAGACAGGAGCTTCTCCCCTTCTAAGTGCACCATTCACTTTGACCCAACAGCCACCGCAAGATAGTGAGTTCTTACTAGAAAAATGCATAGGTCTGCGAATCAAGAGGGAGAAGTATGACTGTCCACCTCTCTGTCTTTTCCAGTGACCTATTCAGGAATTTGTGACCTTCTGCAACTTCAGGCTTTGTGAACCCAGAGGAAACTTTCCATGTGGGATGTTTCCACTAGGAAACATAGTGAAACTCCTGCTATTAGTAGCACGATGGCTACTGCTCATTTTGGGTTCCTTGTGTCCAGACAGCAACAGGCAAAGAAATGAGTTATCACACTAGAAAATACTACCGTTGTTGCCCACTATGAGGATACAGAGCTGCTGCTTCATGATAAAGGCAGAGAGTCATAGGTTTAAAAGTCAGTCAGCTGTGGTATCTTTTGGTATTGTCATTACCATTGTCACTGTAGCTGGCCAGGTGTAGCAACTATTGTCTGATAAGGGTGTAGTAAGCAGGATCCAGAGCTCTTCAGAAGGAGTAGGTCACCCATCAGTCATACTCACTTAGACAAGTACAACACTTAGCCAAGGAGAAGGAGAATCTAAAATTGGTGGTACAGGAGAAAGATAATTAGCATTTATTGTGGCTATTGGACCATCCATACCAGTGAGGCTCTTTTTCATCACCCCAAAATTCCTCTTATAATTTTCTCCAGAAATTGGAGACATTGTGTCTGGGCCGAATAAACTTGATATGAGAAGCAAGCAGAGTTGAGAGGTGAACCACAATGAATGATGAATGATAACAGGGCCTTACTCAGATCTGCTTTAACCGGTATAAACATCTTCTAACTAGGGTGAGTGTGTGCTGCTTAGTGCTTATAGCTGTCTCCTTCTCCAGAGAATTGTCATCTCTTCCAGAAATGCCTGGGAGGTTATACTCAACCTCCTTAGGCAGCTACTATGGCTTATATTTGGTTTGAGTGTGTCCCCTCAGAATTCATGTACTAGAAACTTGGTCCCCAATGTGGCAATGTGACAGGTGGCAGACCCTTTAAAAGATGGGATCTAGTGGGAGGTAATCAGGTCACTGGGAGCATTACCTTCCGAAGAACTTAATCCTGGTTTCTCAAAGTAAGCTCTCTGAGAGTGAGTTGTTCTAAAAAGAGCAAGACTTGCCATTCCTGTTCTCTGATTTCCAGTCTTACCTTGTGATCCCTTCTGCACATAACCAGCCCCCCTTCCACTTTCTCACCACCTTGATCCAGTCAATGAGGCTCTCATCAGAAGCTAGACAGATAAGGCCACCCGATCTTGGACTGTTATTCTGCTAAACCTTGCCTCAGATACTTTTACAACAACAAAACATTAAGACCGCAGCCTATAACTAGTAAGGGATACAATGAGATAAAACCACAATTGTGCTGCTCTAAGGTAGGTCAACACTGTTATACTATTCATATTCCAGTTTTCTCCCTAGAAGGAACCTGAGATTTAGCTTCAATTGACACCACGTCTCTGCTGAACTTTTGCTCTGACCTGCTCCCATCACTCACTTAAAGGTTTCTTCTTTGGGCAATCCCTCACAAAGCTATTTTCAAGAGAATTTTCTCTCTGGCTATTCTTCTAAAGAACTCAGCTTAAGACAAGTTTCCTAGTCCAAAAAATAGTGAGGTCATCTAGTCCTCTGTCCCCATTTTTACAGATGTAGAAGAAGAATCTGACTTTTCATTTGCCAAATCATGAAACTTCTATCTCAAGAGTTTTAAGTGAATTACCCAAGATCATTTAGTGAGAAGAAAGCTGATCTTGAACCTGAATCAAATTCTAAAGGCTTCTTTATTTTCCACTGCATAATTCCTGCTGGTTGCCCAGGCTAACTGTTAATTGCCCAGGAACTGGTTCTGTTCTTCATGATCTCACCACCCACTTATCCGGCCTAGCTGGAGATGTGTAGGTCTGGTCAAGGAGGTAGCATAAATAAAACAATCAAGTGATGTCTTGCATGGTCACAGTAAGCTAGAAACACCATTCTGGTGGTATCTACTCAGCCCCAGGCTAACTACAACTTTGACCTGGCATTTTCTTAACATTAGGCACATCAGACTGGTGCTTGTCTTTCAGTTCCAATACTCTTCCATTAGTTGGTGGCATCATTTCAGGTGTGATGGGCCACCAGCTACATGCCTTCAGACAAGTCAGACTCAAACTCTGTAGGCTTCAGTCCCCAACACACAGGCATTTAGTCATCTCCAAAGTGGGACATATTACTCACCAGCAAGGTCCATGGGTTCCTTTGTTCTGAGCACAGAAGTCCATGCTGAGTGGTTCCTCTAGAAGCCCCCAGACCCACATCTCCCCATGGCACCTACACCTCCTCGCCCTGACACCACTTACTTTTCCCTAAAGCACTATAAATTTGACTACAGCTGATTTAGCGGAATAATTTGTTTAATCCTGTTTACATTCTCACTAATGAATGGTCCAATAATGTACAATGGGGCCAAGATTTCCAGGTGCTTCTGGTCAGAGGTTGTTGATGATTTTCCAGTGGCTTTAAGCCCACATAGCAACATGATCAGGAGGAGCCGAATGAGAGCATTCTATATACCATTTCATTGGCCCCTGAAATCTCTGACAACTAATTTAAAGGGAAAAAATTGATTTAAAGTCCAATTAGTCAGAGAATTCCTCCTTTTCTCCTTTGTTATAGTTTTGGAAAGTTTGAAAAATCTTTTTCTGTAAATTAGCATTTCTCCCAGAAAATAAGCAACTAAGAGTAATCAATCAGAAGTTTTAGCAGTCCTAGGGTCTGTGGCAGTGAATGCACTTTGGAAAAAAATTGAGCATTTGCAATGCCTGGGGTAGTGCCCTTCACAGAGCTATTTAAAGATAATTAGAAGAAGGAGCATCAGTATTCTAAACTAGTTTGGAAGGATACTAGGGGGATGGAAAAAATTAAGAACACCAATTGGAGCACTCCCTCTGCTGATGTCCACCATCCAGACCTCCTAGCTCTTTGCACTCTGAGTGGTTTATTCACCCACCTCTCACTTCCTCTGCCTACTTAGTGCCCATTCACTCTTAGTTGCCACTTCACTGGGGACTTTGCACCAGCCCAGATTAAATGCATCTATGATACACTTCTCTGTAATAGTCAATTCTCTGTATTCACCGGTTTTGCATCCTTGGATGCAACCAACTGAAGGCTGAAAAAATGTATGTGTGTTTTTTTTTTTATTATAAAGAGTTCCAAAGGCAAAACTTCAATTTGACAAATTCCAGGTATTACGTCATATCCACACAAATGAAGTGATGCATAGGCACTTTATTAAGTATTATAAGTAATCTAGAGATGATTTAAAGTATGATAGTAGAGATAATTTTAAGTATTTTGATATCCATGGGGCATCTCCAGATGCTCAAGCCCCATGCATCAAATGGCATAGTGTTTGCATATAATCTACATGCATCATTTCATACATTTTAAACAAGTCTGATTATTTTTAATAACTAATGCTGTATAAACAGTTGTTTGACTATATTGTTAGCAAATGTAACAAGAAAAAAGTCTTTGATTAAATACAACCCTCTGTATCTGCTGATTCTGCATCCTCAGTTTCAGCCAACTGCAGGTTTTCAATCTGAAGGTGACAGAATCCATGGATGTGGAACCCACAGATACAGAGACCCGGCTGTACACTGGAGACTGTGAATATGTTATATTAAATACTGTCATTTTTTTGTCAGAGACGTGGGCATTCTTTGGATTTTGATATCCTTGGGGGCCTTGGAAACAATCCCACTTGGAAATGGAGGAAGGTCCATACTGATCACAGTCCTTGTTTTACATTTATTAGTTAAATGTCTGTCTCATCTGGCAGCTCAAAGATCCATGAAGACAAGGATTCTTTTCCCACTATGCAAAGTGCCATGACAAGAGCTTAGCTTGCTGATGAGTGAATTTCTGCTCTGGGCTTATGCTTCCACACCTTTTTAAGGAGGGCTGAGGTTTTTAAGAAACTACCCAGAGCTAACATGATGGATAGTGAATACCAACCTAGACTATCTGATCTAGTGAATACCAACTTTGTACTTCCAAAAGAGGTTTTGGGTAATCTGGAATTTACAGATACACACCTAACACTTTAATTTCTTTCAAGAGGATTTCAAGTATCATATTCCCAAAGAACAGGGGTTTGCTAATTGAACCCATTCTGGGGCTATGTTGAGTACGTGGGCTCATTTATACCAAATCAGCTTTAAAATATCACTCTGTTGCATTGACACAGATAGAAATGGTTCCACTACTCTGATTTTGTAAAATCCCAAGCACGTTCAAATGAACTTATAGAATCTCAAATGGCTGTTTTCTTGGTTCCTTTAAGCTATTTTCTTTTTGGCATATCAGTGACTAATAAATTACAGCAAAGCTTGAGTTTATACTAGCTCATAGGTGATTACACTGGACAAGTAGTTTTCTCAATCCCCGGGGCCCCTTGGAAAATGAAATAACCCACATATGGAAGAAATCAGCCATCAGAGGAGCCCCTACCTACTTGCATTCTCTAGCTGCTGAAATTGTGTTTTGATAAGATAAGAGGAAACGGGGCAAAAAGGAACACATAGACTCCTAGAAACTGAAACCAAAGCCCTTGCTGCTGTTAAACCTGCACTGAATAGGTCAGCTAGGCCTGAGAGGCTCTGCTGCAGGATTGCTGCATTTTCCCTGACTTAACCTTTTCATCTCCATCCCATCCCTACCTTCCATCACCTTTCACCTCATACCATCATATTAGTCCAGTAACCATGTAGTTCAGAAGTTCTAGGAGAATACCAGTATTCATGGTTTGGACCTGATATTGTCATGATTGCCTGCATTCTCATTTAACTTGTTGTTTTAAATTTTATCTTCTGTAGCAAGGTATCTGGAATCACATCCAGGGTGAGAGTTGAAATTTTAAAAGCTGACAGAGAGCAACAATTAGCAGAAATTGGTGAAATCAACCCAGTATACTGGGTGGGTCATTACTAAAGCCTCAGCCAATCATTGCCAGGAGGAAAGCAAAACCAAGGTTTCAGATCTTGCTATGATTTGAATATGGGTTGTCCCCACTAAAGCATATATTAAAGTTCAATTCCTCAAAGAAGCAGTGTCAGGAAGTGGGATCTTTAAGAGATTATTCGGTCTTGGGGCTCCTGCAAGAGTTGGTGTTGTCCTTCAAGAGTCTGGCTCAGTACTCAGAAGAGCAGGTTGTTATAAGTGAGTCTGCCCTGTCCCTGAGCACCTCTTCCATGGGTGTTCTGGCATGTGCAGACCCTTTCTCATGCCATGCAATGCCCAGCCCTGCCTCAGGACTCTGCCAACAAGAACCTCATCTCTGTTCCCTCTACCTTGACCAGAACCGTGATGTAGGATAAACCTCTTTTCTTTACAACTCAGCAGTCTGTGATAGTGTGTTACTGGCCACAGAATGTTGGCTAAAAAAGATCCTCTGATCTTTCAATATGCTGTACAACTAGATTTCGTATATTCGTATGAAATATTTTAATTTTTAAAAATATTTACAGTTAACTTAACTTTACAAAGCATGAATCTGCCAAGAAACCAACAAAACAAACTACAAAAACCTATTTGACTATAGGTCTCATTAGATCTTCTTGCCAGATAGTTTTAACCTTTCCTACTCTCTCCCTATTTTATCCCAATCTATGGATGCCCTTCAAATACCATTTAATCCAATCCTCTAGCTGCCTTGTGAAACAGCTGGTCCTGTCCCCATTTTCAATCTGAAGATGTGGAGACTTAGATGTTACTAATTTGTCCATATCTTACAACTCGTATGGAATGGATCTAAAGTTTGAAAACAGTTCTTTCAGATCCACACAGCTCTGTTCTTTGTGCCATTATTACCTGAAACAAATTATAACTCCTTCTCCACTTCTTTAAAGAAACTGGAATGATAGGACTGAAAAATAATGTATTAAATGTGAAATAAAATTTTATTGCAAAGAAATTAAGCTACAAGAATTGGGAATTTGGGGCAAGCCACATGAGAAATAGATTCACAGGTAGAAGCAGGTAAAAAATAAAATGAATTAGTCATAAATTCTTAGTGACAAATTTGGTAAAAGAGTTAAGAATTAAAATATTTAAGTATGGTAATGTGCCACATAGTGACATTTCATCAATAAACTGCATATATGACAATGGCCCCCCGTAATATTTGAACAGAGCTAAAGTGATGGTGCAGCTGTCCTCGTGTTGCATGTGAGGTATGAGTCGCACATCTATGGTGGTGCAGGTGTAAACAAACCTACCACGTTGATGGTCATAGAATCACAGTACATACAATTACATATAAAACATAATGATTAATAATGGCAACGGGTATGTCACCTGCTCATGTTTTTACTAAGCTATACATTTTGCTGTTATTTTATAATGTACCACTGCTTACCAAAAACAAATGTCTTCCAGAAAGCAGAGTGCCACATCATATGGGCAGAAGCCTCATGCGTCTCACATTCACTGCATCTTTTGATACATCATTTTCTGTTGTGATTGATTGTGTTCAGCATGGCCCTAGGAACAATAGGCTATATCATATACTTACATGGTGTGCCTAGGTGTGTAACAGGTTGTGCCCTCAGGCTTATGTAAATACACTCGATGCTCACACAACCAAATTGCCTAGAGGCTTATTTATTCCAACAACTGATACTTGACTGTTCTCATTGTGATTGATAATATGGTATGGGAGCCCTCCATTCTCCAACCATTTAGCAAAAGTCTGGTGCTGCACAGCTAGTGTCAGTGACATTTGGGGGAGTGAAATATGGGAGGGGGGTGTTCCAGTGTGGAGATGATGCAATGCGGGAAAAGGTCAGCATGTGTAACAGCCAGGTGACTGATAAAATGGTCTAATGCCTTAGAATCAGGAGCCCCAAGCCTCTGAAACTGGAAAGAACATAGACCTCTCCAGAGTCCAGCTATTCAAGAATCCCAGGGAGCTTAGAAAGCCAGCGAGCTTCTTATTTTGTGAAATAAGAGTTTGGGCTACGCATACTTATATCTAAAAGAGCAGGGTTACTCATCTTGTGTCCATATGCATTTGGACACACACACACACAAATAAAAGGCTACACCTCTCTTAAGCAAATTGCTCCAGCATGTGCATTTCCACTTCTCTACATTGCATTATATAGCATGCACTACATTGGAAGTATATAAGCTGGGTGGAAAACCGGGCATCCCCAGTCCTATGTCTCTAACACACATCCCAACAACATGTACACAGATGCTAGGTGATAATTCAAGATATTTTAGAATGATCATTTCCAAATTAATAGCTGCTTATGTTGTGTCTGTTTTCATCAATTCTGTTTACATTCTGTGTTCTTTCGTAATTATGAGTTTCATTTCCCAGAAGGTACTAATTTTATTTCTTCCAAAGTAGCCGATTATTTTTGATTATGACATTTAGCGTTTCAATTTTCCTTCAGACTCCTTTGCAAACAACTCTTTGGGATATGCACTTGGTAACATAAGTCCAAATTAATTTGCACGGTTTTGCTTGACTGAGCTTTTTTCTCAAAGTTACGCCCCATGAAAAAATTCTAACCAGGTGAACCCTGGCAAAGCAGCTGTTTCTCCCAAAGCATGTAGGACAGGATCCTCAACCATGACCTTAGAGGAGGCAGGTGATCACCTTGCCTTTTGAGGGTCTTTGTCTAATATTGACTTTAATTATGAAGGCCAAACGCTTGTTTTCTCATGAGCTCCATTTCTGCCCCTTGGTTATTGACACAGCTGCAATATGAAACCTGTTTACTGTTTTGATGGGTGGATAGGTAAATTCATATTATAGTAATACATTGAGTGTCAGCTCTGTGAATTCAGATCCTGTGTCTGACTTGTGTGAGCTTCAATTTATTAAAGTTTTTATTATAAGATACAAGCTCTCTCAAAACATATTAAGGATATGCAACCTGTTCTGGTAAATATTTTAGAAATGTGTAATAATACCTTAGTTAATCATTTAACATTGGGACTGAATGGCACATAGAAGAAAATTACCTAAACTGTCAAGTGCTAAGGACAAGATGAGAAACAGAAAGCTCTGGCTCCTACCTCAAGGACTTTCATCTTTGGAGGGGGCAGCTATCACAGGCAACACCAGGCCATCACAATCAGGTCACCTGTAATGAGAGTGCTAAGCACTGCCATAGGAGAAAGCAGATGGCATTTGAATCCAGAAACCTCACTGCTGGGAATCTCTCTCTCCTAAGGAGATCCGAAATGCAGACAAGATTCACACAGAGATGGATTGCTCACAGAGAACATTACCATCAGCAGACCCAGTTCAGGCTGATACGATTCATGCAACACATTGTTTGATAGTGGAAAAATGGTGAAATGGTGGGAAAGTTATAATTAGACAATTCATTATTGTCATATAGAAAAAATAATGTAAGTGTTAGCAAGTCTGTGCCAAGCAGAGTTCAAAGCACTTAATCTGAGTTAACATAATAATCCTCTCAATAACACTGTGAGGCTTATTATTATTATCACTATTTTATAGATAAGAAGACTGACATCAAAAGGCTGAATGATTTGTTCAACATGACTTAACTGGCCGTCGTTTGACAGGCAGCGTGACTCTCGCGACTGCCTTATGTTACACCGTTTAAAGTGTTTATATACTTTATAATGATAGGGAGAAAGGCTTATGGTATTTATGTACAGTTGGATACATGCTACTTATCTTAGCCTGTTCTCCTAGAAAGCACAGCCCAAGATAAGGGCTTGCGAGCATGCAGTACACTGGGCAAAGTTATTCTGGGGAAAAGTGGTGGGTGGAAAGTGAGGCAGGACAGGCAGGGAATTGCAAGGATCCATTATCCTGTTTTCCATCACTGAATGACAGGGGCTCAATCCCTCTGGGACCTCTGAGGAGCTGTATGGAATGTGCCTGTGTGGAATTATCCACTCAAAGGGTGGAAGAGGGGAGTGCACATACCCATGGGCTCCATTCCCCGTGGGTAAAGGGAGTGCCCGTAGACCTCCCACTTTGAGTGTCAGAGAAGATGTGGGACAGGAGGACAGAAAAATCGTGTTGAGAACTTAGATCCATGTGAAGCTAGTGCAGCAGTGATGGATGAAGAGAAAGGCACAGCTGAGCCGAGCCCATTTTGGCCACTGCAAAGTATGCCAGTCACTGAGCCGTTGAGTTTTGCAAGAAAGAAAGAGCTTATTCACAAGGTGGCCAAGCATGGCAGGGAGACCAAAATTTCAGATCAACCTCTCCAAAAGGGTTTGGGATATCCATGACGTAGAGAAGCAGAGTAACTTAAGAAAGGTGATTGGAGGTGGAGTAAACAGTGGTCTATGTGTGCGTAATCACTCTTCATAGAATGCACGCTTAGAAACCGGCAACCTTAGTATGGTATAGGTTTTGGTCCTCTGATGTCGAAGGGTCACCTATTGGACTCCTGCATGGACCCAAGTGAAGAGTCCGTAGTTTCAACAAAAAGGCTCTTCAGGTTCCTTAAAAGTAACATAGCAACTATAATGGTCATAACCCATAAGTCACAGCAAAGCTAGTAGGAGACTAAAAATACACAACTCAGCTGTGTCATCTTCAGAATTAGTGATTTTTAAAATCAACTTAAGTAAGTAACTAAGAGGGAATGTGGAGGCTCAGATTCAGAGATGTAAAACTCAAAAAGTGCTGGCTGGTATAAATGAGACCAGCCAGCTGTGTTTGTTGGTTGGTAATTATCAAAGTTAGGATCTTGTCCTCTAATGGAGACTTGGAGGCTGAGGGCTTACTCCTTCCTCGGTAACATTCTTGAGAATCACTCTCAGATCCTTGAGACATGCTTATGGACTGCAAAAGTTACACTTTTACAATTTTAAGTCCTTGTGGTAAATCCCCAGGAGAGGATTGTGAACCATTAAGGCAGGTCAAGAGGACATGGGGCAGAGAACTTCTGAGGTAGTCTGCCCTTTCTGCCACTCATCGCTATTCCTATGCTGTTTCAGCAATCTCCACAAGACTTAGTGCAGATGGATCGGTGGATCAGGCTCCTGTCCCCACCACTGCAGGCGGTCCCCAACTCTAAAACACAGTCAATACCTCCCTGCTCCATTGCCCATCCTAGATTTCCCTCACACTCAGCTCGCATTTGACAACTCAGGGTGCTGGCCTGGGGGAAGAGCCAGGCCCTAATTACCTAAGGACCTAGGCCCATCTCAGCAGCGAGGTATGCTCTCCTGATGATGCTGTGGGATGTGCCACGTGGGCAGGTATTGGATGCAGAAAGGACCTTCCCTTCCACGGTGGACACTCAAGATTCCTAGACTTCTGACCTGTGGATTCAGCAAGGAAGGTCCTTTGCTTATACTTTGGGGACTCCACAGAAGTACAACATATATTTTCAGTGACTTTCCCACATCCTTGAATCTTACTGTGCACCTCAGCAAGATACCACCTGTTGGCTCTGCTCCCCTGAACCCTCATCATTTGACCCTATTAGGCTGTCTTGCTGAAGTTGGCCTTTTGTAGTTATAGTAGTCATGGAATATTCACAAGATGTGCCTGTGGACCCCTGCTTGTGTCCTACGAAATGGGAACTGATAAGAGTAGAAGAGGTATCAATGCCACTGAAGTATGCTCTTAAAAATAGTTAAAATGGCACATTTTATGTTACATACATTTTACCACAACAAAAATATTTGAAAGAGTATAAAGGGTTGCCAACATATTGCTTATACATAGTTTCATTCCTTTTTTTGCTTAGCATTTATATAATGCCTTCCTGTATTTCTTAGGTATATACACACACATACACATATTACTTCTACTACTAATATTGTGTTTACTTCTACTTATTGTTAATATGCGAAGTTGTTTACTTTATTCTTTACACTTCTTCATATTTTCCAAGCTTCCCTTGGTGTTTCTACCATGAGAATAATCATCACCTTTTACAATTTTGAAGTCATTCAAAGAATAACATTAGGCCTTTAAAGAGCCACTTAACCTTTAAAACCTAAAAAAGTTGTAGCGTTCCAACTATCCTTTCCTTACAATGTAGACTTCAGACAAAAATTTCTGAGAATGGGTCAAAGGTAAGATCTGTGTGCCCTGACTGTAGGAGTTCAGATTGCACCCCAGCCGGGATCAGCCCTCTCCTCCTGCTCTCTGGCCTGCCAGCCCAGGAGAGAGCTCACCTCATTGTCCTCGTTGTGAACTCTGGTCTACACGCAGAGGGATTTGCAGAGACTCGGAGCAGAGGCAACTGAGGACTTGCCCAGCCTGGGCCTCTCTTCAGCCCATAGCACCAGCTTCTTGCTTCTGCCCTGAGGCTTTTGCTTCATAGTTGAAGAACAAGCCTCCACCAGAACTCCTGCTTCAGCCTAACGACTTAGAACCATGGGGAGTTAACACTGCACCTGAGGGAGATTGTGAACAAACACTTTCCTTCAGACAGCTTGGAAACAGCAGTTTCACATAGCCCTTCTAAGATGCTCAGCAAGACCAGGCAATCAGTTCCTTCCTAGCAGGGGCAGCCCAGATCCCATGGTTTCACTGACTTTTCTTCTCCCCTTCTTCACCCAGTTCCCCGTACTCCTGCCTCCCTGGAGTTTTATTCTCCAGCAAAATGTTAGTACACAAACTTTAGACTCAAGCTACTGGTCTAAAGTTTCTAGGCGAACTGGGTCAAAACTCAACCCAGACATTTTTTAAACCCTATGTGTTACTCTAAGCAAAGCACTTAAACCTCCCAGTTACCTTTTATGTAAGATGAAGCTAACAGAGCTTAAAACTTGAACGAGATGGTTTGTGCGTAATAATGGATGAATGTTTGTTTAGTGTAAAAATCGTCCAGCATATTTCCTGACATAAACACTACTCGGCAAAAATTAATCTGTTCATTTTGCCCTTGGCTATCCCACTGTGTTGATTCTGCTTGTGTGGCTGGTAACCTGTAACAGAAGAGGAAATTCAGTAAAGTGAATGAAAGTGAGAATCATCAGTAAAGTAGCATGTTGGTGAATTCAAGTGGCTCAGCTTCACATGATCTAGGGAAGCAACCACAAAACCTGCTATGATAAGCGCCTGACCACAAGAATCCAGGCCCTATTAGAAGTCAGGCTATTTGGATTTTCTGGGAGGGAAGCTGTGTTTTTCTTTATAGACCCAAGACAAGAGCAGGATTTCTTTTCTCATCAACATTGTTTCCCACATGTATTTAAACCATATCCCCCAACCTTCCCAATTTCACATAAGCTTACCCAATGTAACAAGGGAAGTCGCCCAATGTTCTACGTGTATGTTCAAGAGCCAGATCTGTATTAGGTTTCTTGTGATGTTTCATGTTATAGAGTAGAGACTACAGGTTTTGTAATCAGACGGGTCTGGGTTGGAGTTGGCTCCTACTTAGTTATAAAGAAGCCACTTAGTCTATCAATTAGAATGAGAAAAGTTAGTTGCTAGAATCAAAAGCTGTTGAGAGAATTGTGACCTAATGGACGTGTCTATCTAACATGATGCCAACTTCTAGCATATAATGAACATTCTTCCTACATGTGTTCCATTCTTCTCCTGGGCTGTTAAGTGTTGGGCATTACCATTAACAACAGCATTTTTCATTGCATTAATTCTAATACTCACTGTTTTCTCCTGTCCAAGATGCAATTATGCAAGATAGCTTTTCGTTGGTTCTTTTAGATTTACTCTTTAGCCTTCCCACTTTGATTTCTGACAAAAAGGCCGCATTCATCAGCCACGTCAATGGGCTTTCCTGCCGCTTGGCATCTTGTTGAGTCTGGATACTAAAGGACCAGTCAGGAGAAAAAGAAGAAAGGACAGTAATGTTCAGGATCGCACTCCCCTAACTCCTTCCTTGTGAGGGGGCCTCAGGCTGACTGTGTCCACCTTCTCTACACAATCTTTCCTTCAAGCTCCCAGGAACCAATACCTCCATCTCATTGTGTACCCTAGGAGTGATAAGAATCAAATCAATCCAAGTCCCCAAATGCACTGTAACTTCTGGTTTCTAAAATAGTCATTTGTAAATACATCCTCATGAAGACATCCTAATCACTGTGTGTCATGTATTATGACATTAACTGATACATAGAATCTATGTAGTAGAAATGTTATTTTACCTGTTATAAAGTTGCCTATACCTAGTGTGTGAGAATTCTATTATTCCTATTTAATTGATGAGGCTACTACTAGGATAGATAATAGGTTAGGTAACTTCCACAAAAACACCTAGGTAACCAGAACGTTAATGGGACCTGATTAGCCACTCTAAGGGTGAGAATTTCTTCTATATTCACTCTTTCCCCAGCAGTGGTGACAACAGTATAGGTTAATCTGTACATCAGTCACACTAATATGAGAACCTCTGGACAGGGTTACCCAACAGGTATCAGACTGAAGGCACGTTGCAGTTAACCTAAGGGCTAAGACTCTAAAATACTGCTCAGTAAAGCAGGAAGAAGCAGTCTGCATTTATAGGCAGAAAAAACTCAGTTCCTGAAAGTTCAAGGGCGGCACCAAGGGCAGGGGGAATATATTTTTATTCCAGACCAGAGCCTTTTTTGCTGTTAGCCTGATCTATTTTCTTGTTTATTTGACCAATATCTTCCTTTTGGTCAATCCTATGAATCCACATATCCACAACATATAAACATAACTGCAGAGACATTGATACCAGTGTTGTAATCATTCCAGATACCCTTTGTTTTTTTCCTACTGTATTTATGATTCCATCTGATATTTATAATCGTGAATAACACATGGTACAGGAGAACATTTTGGGTGGATTCCTTTGAAAATTTCAGTCCCTCAAACCCTGTGTACTTTATGAGTTTACAGAAGTGCCCCTTTCCTGCTCATTAAAAATTAACACCCATTTGTCTGACAAAGAAAAATGTGCTATAAACAATCTGAGACTTTGTGACACACCGTTCTGCTCCTTTCCTCCTGGTGACTAAGCTTATGGTTAGGTTTAGTTATAGTGCAATCCTGCTGGAGACCTGGAAAGGAAGTACACTCCTCACCAGTACTGGTTGGGGTTAGGGGAGTACATGTGGGAACTGCCTTCCAACATGATCAGGAGGTTGAATAAGGAATTGTTCACTGATCTGGAGTAATCTCCCAAGATGAAAATTTTTAGAATACCTCCCTAAGAATCTTAGGAAGTGGTATGAACCTGCTACTATAATGCCTTCTAGAAGCATTGAAGAAGTTTTGACTCATGCTCAGCAACATTGAAATACAGAGAATAAGATGTAGAATAAGATAATAAAAAGCTTAGGAAAATAGAGTCTCTGAAAGGCATATAATGTATATGACTGGAAAACCTAACAGAAAATCATGTCCTACAAGAAGATGCTGAAGGCACATCATTTACCAAGGCAGTAAAAACTGCGCTGGTGAGAATAGTGTCATGAGAATATTCAGTGGTGTCTCTTCTCTGTCAGTCACATGGTAAAGGAAACAGTGCACATTCATATTCCTAGGACTTCGCTAACTTTTCTGCCTTATTTCATAACATAGTTTGAAACAGTCTGGCCCAGCTGGACATCCTACAGTCCATCAGGATAATCTGATGCATCGCATCAATGAACTTCTGTTGATTTGGTCAAATGATCCAGTTTGCCAGCACATAGGTGGCCTTGATAAAACATATAGTCTTTAGAATATTCAGCCCCCATAGATCCCCCAAAATAAAACAATGAACTAATGGTCAAAGGTTCCCTGGAATATCTGTAAAGTATAAAAGATGTTGCTGCCACTAACATTTCCTGCTACCAAAGAAGGAAGCAAGATTGTGGTGGTCTTCTTTGGGTTCTAAAGGAAAAGTCTCCCACATACAAGGGAATTTCTCTGGCTTATATGCCAGGTGATATAAAAATCTGAAAATGTGGATCAGGCCCCGAGTTGAAAAGGAAGCTGATGCTTGCCCAGGTCACCATGCATCAGTCCTATCACTTGGTCCACATGATTGGCAGCCCTGTGATGTGACTACTGGTAAAAGCTGCACGTGAATTTCATGGCAAATGCCAGGGCCAATCACAACACAGTCCCGGGGATTTTTAAGTGAGGCCACTTCATCTTCAATGGATAATTGTATACTTTTTTATTTACTATTTTATAACTTTTTTAAAAGGAATTTATATAGTAAGGTGTTAAACTTAATAGTCCCTTTCTTCTAGAATTTATCAGGAGTAGATGTTAAGCTACTTGGCCTACAGTTTGCAAAACTCAGTCTTTTCTTTTTCAAAAGCAGAGCTATATTTTCAACTCAGGCCTCATATTATTCTCTATTTCTACAATTAGTAAAAGCATTTCCACATCAATCCTAATTTTTTAAATTATCTTAAGATGTGCCCTTCTGAGTCTATAAAATGGAAACGTTTCTTTTAGTTTATAATTTAGTCATCTTGCTGCCTTTCACTTCATTTTATATTTCACACTTATACTTTGAAAATTTTTCTCTTTGCTAGAAAATGTAAAAACAGAAGAGAATGGGAATATTTCTTTTTTTACTCCATTGTCAATTGAAGTCATTCAAACCCCCCTCCACCAAATTGCAAATATAGTATAATATCCCTTGTTCATCTTTTGCTGACCAGAGTTGCTTTTAATTAGCAATTTCTAAGCAAGTTTACTCATAAATTTTTGCTTCCTGGGCATTATTTTGAAAACGAATACTTATTGTATTACTGGGCCCTGCTGAAGTTGAAATCATTTTTTTTCTTTCTTTCTTTCTTTCTTTTTTTTTTTTTAGAGAGAAAGACGGTGAGAAAGAAACAGAGATAGAATCAATTTTTATTGAGTTTTTCACATGGCTTTCATTGCTCTGACACTTAGTTGTGTACATGGGTGCTGGGGTTTGAACCCGTGTACTTGCACATGCTGGGCAAGCACAGTAACCGCTGAGCCACCGGTCCAGCCCCTAGAATTGAAATCTTAATACCACGTGACCCTGTGTCCACAGCTGCCTATTATAAACTAAGTCTTACCAGACCCACTGAGTCACAAGTTCTGATGGGCTGACAATACTCCATCAAAAACATGGAAATGATCCACTACGAAGTCAAACATTGGCAGAACCAGAAGGTCCAAGAAAGCTATGAGCAGAGAGCTCAGACCCATCATTAAGGCACCAGGCTCTCCCTCGCTCAGGCTTATAGCCTTGGCTGTGGCCCAGTCAGGCTGGAGACCTCCCAGGGGAGAGATTGAGCTAGTGGTTGTATTATGATTATGGAGCTCGAGCAGGGGAGTTTGTCAGATACTCAAGCCTCATTTTTGAGTTAAGTGCCTCACAATTAACATTCCTAAGTTGATTCCTGTCCTTGTTAAACTCTTAAGGTCACTGAATGCCACGGTGGAAAAAAGGCTTCTCTAAGTGCCCTGAGTTTCATCCTTCAACTATGATGCAATGACTCTCGTCTACAATGTGACCTGCAACCGCTGACCCTTGGCAGTTGGCCTTGGTTTCACCTCCTCAGTTACCCACATAGTAGTTGCATTTCAGCCACCTCTTTCCTGGCCCTGACCTCGGCTTGTCCTCTGTCCCTGAAGTTGATACACTACTTGGTTTTCATCGTGGAGTGACTGGGTCACAGCCTCTTTCGAAGACTGAAAAAAGAAAACTAAGTATTTTGTCACTGTCAACTGTCAACAGCTCCAATAAGTGAAGAGTAATCAAATAATATATCTTGAAACTTTGTTTAAAGAGTCATATACAAACATTTATCTTTTCCTCATGTTTGTGTACATAAAAATAAGTACAGACAGGACTTCTTCAGTAAAGCACTGTGCTGTGAGTGGTAAAATTGATAAACATCAACTCTTCATCAATATTGAAACAAAACATAGTAGTCAGAGCTGTCTATAGAGCAAAGGGCTGAGTCCAGAGGCAAGGTTCCCTGTGATTAGACCTACTAATACAGAAAGAATAGGAATCTGACAGGCATATTTAGGAATGATGCAAGCATTAGATTTTGGCAAGAGAAGGGATGGTGGACAGAAACCAAATGAAAGTCTTTGCTCTAGCACATAAAGGCCCTGATCAGAAGAGATTTGACAGGCATAGGAACCATAGTGACTGGCCTGGCAGCATCCTCATGCTGACATGTGAGCCCACCCTGCACATCGTGAGCCCCTAATAAATAGAGGCTCTAGTCTCCTTCACCTGTTTTATAATCTCTTTCCAGGAGCACCTGCCTGACTCCACTGTTTGTTCCACTTCATTCACCCAATGTACAAATGTCTACCACATGCCTGCCACTGTGAGGATACCAGGGATAAAGGAGGAGAAATGACAGAAAGTTGCTTCCATCAAACTTCATGGAGAAGCCACAGGTATAAACAAAACGCTTTATGATAAGTGCCATTGAGGAAAAAAACTGAAGAGGAGATGAGACTGATAAGGTGAAATCAAAACCTGCCTTAGGAGTAAAGAAAGGCTTTCTTCCCAAATCGCCTCCCAACACCTTGATTTAATAATTCCTGTTCTTTCACCTTGGTAGCCGGTGCTGGTCCTGGCATCCTTATGAAGGGCATCTCAGCTGTGGTCCCCTCACCCTGTGAGCCAGATCTGATCATTCAGCTTAATGCTCTGTTGACTAATAAGCTGCCTGATCCAACCCAGGATTGAACGCAGGCATCCCCAGCCTCCACTCTGCAGCAGCTCTGATCCACCATTGGGAAGAGACCTTTGAATCCACTTTTGAATTGGTTATGAATTTCAGTCCCTTGTCTTCTGAGAAAGAAGGAGAAATGGAGGGATAACAGCTTTTCTTCCTCCTAATTGACAAATGTCTAAAGCTGGCCTCAGAAATTGATGTCCAGTACAGCAGCTTCTGTGATACCAAACACTGCAGGCAAATTAGCTGAAAGCAGATAGCTGAAGGCAGGCAGTGGCTGGAGCCCTGCAAGCCCACTCATCCTTTTCCCTAGCCAAATAGGCCGGCCCTCTGGACGTCTCCACCTCAAATTCAATATGCCCCTAATTCGTCTTTTTCCTTACTGTTTACCCTTTGCTCCTCCATTGGCTCCTTTTCCTGTATTTTTGCTTTCTCTGTGGAAATAGCTACTCTTTTTCCTAAGCCAAAGCCTGAGTCACACTAGAATTTTCCTCTCCATCATCCCCAGCTACTCTCAAGTTTTACCAGCTCTGCTTCTCCTCTACTGTTCCCTCTAGGACCTTCATCCAAGTCATCCTACTCTCATGCCTAAATTACTCAGGATGCTCCAAAATGGTCTTCCGTCTACACCACTGTTTTGGGTTCAATCCAAACCAGCAGGAGACTCGGAAGAATGTCAGAAGATTCTTCTAGGCAAGGCAACCAGGGCTCCACCCTCCTGCTTAACCTTCCTAGCCTCATCTTGCATCCAGTGCTTCCATTAACCCCACTTCCTACATTTGGCCATTCTTTTGCCCTGTGCCCATGGTCCTGCTGCCTGGGATGCCCTCACCCATTTCCACCCTCACTTGATCTGCCGTGGGTCCCTTTCAAGTGTTATGTCTTCTGAGGCCTTTCTTAAGTCCCCTTATAGAAACAGATGTTTTCCCCACACCTCCTTGGTCTATCAATCATAGCATTTGTCCCTTAGCAGTCTAATAAATGGTTTACATGTTTTAAAAGGGGTCATACATATTCATCTCTATATTTCTGTTAACATTATTTGACGTCCAACTAATATAGGATACAGGAATGTAACAGGAACATAATAAAAACAGAACCAATAGATCGAACACAAGCACTCTTGCCCTGGCTTCTATTCATTGTCTTGAATGCCTGAGGTGGTGTGCAAAACGGTTCATAGATAGTATTTAGGAGTCTCTGCGACTCTCCCTGCCTTCATATTTATTGAAATGCCAATACGATATCCATCTTTCATGCCCTTTGTAATCCCCTATTTTCAGATAACATATAAAAAGAAATGCAGAGACACATTTCCAGAACTCTTGAACTGCAGGGCAGATGGAGAGCATAAGAAGGGATAGGGATGCAGAGAAAATAAAGGATTTGTGAAGAGAGCAGTCAGTGTCTGTGATATTCTACTTCCATCCACAAGGGAAGTCGGGGTGGGGCAGGGAGATGCTAATTCCTTGGTACTAGTCTAATGTCCAGGAGGCTCCCATGGGACCATTGGAAAGAGTTTAATGATCCTTTAAATTTACAGGAGATAGCTAAAGCTATCTGTGGCAGCAGGAAAGAGGGACTTCTCTAAGATCCACCTGCACCCTTTGGAGGGACCAGAGATACGGAAGCGTTTCCTGAGGCTATAGGTGGGAGGAAAACAGCTACTCAGAGTTGTTCTGAAACATGCTAAAGAAATGTTTTTGTCACAGACCTGAGGACTCAAGAACAAGAATCTGAAACCCAGAACTGAGGAAGAAGCTCAGCAACAGTCAGTTAAATGTGTAGACGCTGCTCACCTCTGGAACTGTAGTCTCAAGGGGTGCCCAGCAAGAGGCTCCAGAACCCATGGAGATATCCAGGAGACAAGGAGTTCCCTGCAAACACCTGACCCAATCAGGGGGCGTGGCGCCAGCTCCGCAAGAATTCTTCCAGCACCGCACTACTCCCCACCCCTCACGAGCAGTCTCAAACTGAGGAAAGGGAAAAGTCACTCAAAACAATGTTGGATATTCTGAGTTCTGAATTGAACCCATGATTTAACCTTAAGTGACACCTGGCATAATGGTTCCTACGAATGTATGAAAAGGCCAAAAATCTGTTGGAGTTTGCATCTAGGTACAGGGGGAAGTGCTCCCACTGACTGCATGACAGTTAGTGAAAAATAAAAGGAAAGTTTTAATGTAGCTGAGATGTGAGTTATATTTATTCATTTGCTGAGGATCTGCAGCTTTTATTAGGTTTCCAGAGGGATCTGTGACAAGGAAGAAAGGTGAAGAAACAACCTTTTTTCACTTTACAGAGCAGGGAAATGAGCTAAAACATGCTTATGTGCACAGAGGGCCTGAATAATGTCTCCTGATCCCAGCCCAGGACTCTGAGACCAAAACCTTAGGGTTTTAAACAGCAAGTGTAAATACACAATTCTGCATCTAAGATCAGATTTTATGTACTTTCACATTTCTCCCCTAATGAGCAATCCCAGGGCTGCAGACCAATTTGAAGCATAAGAGAAGGGAAAAAAAAAAAAAAAACAGGGGAGGGTCTGGCTTTCTCCTAGGCAAGCACACAAGGATCATGTGTCTCCATAATGAGACTCTGGTAGTTTCTAAGCCATGGCCCCACTTGCTGCCAACCACATCTGTCTGCACGTTTGATGGACTGCAGACTTCATTTGTCCAGGAGGCCCTGATTACCCTTGACAGGGCCAGAAACTCGGAGGCCCCCAGGCTCAGGGAGACATGAGTGTCCTGATGGCTTGGCCCTCCTAGGGGAGCTGAATCCTGTGCTTCAGTGGCCTTGCTCATAGCTACGTAGAAGCAGTTTGTGGAGGCACTTCCTTTCATAAGGAGACAGAGGGAAGTTTGAGGTCTCTGCCGACATCCTGCTCTTGGTGGTAGAAGGCGAGGATTATGTTGAAGCAGGCTAAGGCCTCATACATGGCTCTTCGACTTATTAGTTGGAAGAGAAGAGATAATCAGTGCCAGAGTATCATGACCATTTATTTTAAATAGAGGAAGACTTGGCAGGGTAATTGCTCTTATCTTCTCCTCTTGCTCATTTGGAGCACATCCTCCAATCCCCACACAAACTTCTAGATTTTCTGTTTGGTTTGGAATTACTTGTTTGTATCCCCTTTTGACCCATAAACTTCTAAAAAATAGAGATGGTCTATGTGTACAAAAATACAGATACAATCATCATGGTATCTAGTTTATGGTGAGTGCCTGGTAAATATTTGCTGAATATATTATCTTTCCTGTGGAAGAGTGAGCATTATACAAAGGATACTGTGCTACAGATTCCAGGCCTGAAATATAATCCCTCACTCCGGAAGGGCTAACCTGTGGGGAGTTCAGACAAATAAAGAGGTTGAGTGTCAGGGATGACATGAGTCTGTCACCACAGAAGCCAGAGCAAGATGCACCCAACCAGACAGGGCGGTCAGGGTGCTCTCCCAAAAAGAGGGTGTATAAGCACATACCCAAAAGAACAGAGAAACAAATAGGACAATTGCAGGAGGAAAAGGCCATCGAGGAAGAGAGAAGAGCATGAGCCATCCACAACCCAGGGGAGACCAGCACCAATGTGGCGAAGAGGAAGGGCTCTGGGTGTTCAGGCAGGAGTGTGCTGGGTGATGTGGGCACTTTGAGTTATTTACTTTTTTTTTTTTTTTTTTTTATATTCATTCCCATGTGCTTTTCTGCCTTCCCCTTGGTCATGGGGATTGAAAGCCTGGGAACCACATTTTCCAAACTCCTTTGCCACCAGAGTTCTGCATCAATAAGATACACTCATGTGAGGGTTGGAGGCTGGAAACGAGTCAAAGTCCTGTTCTCCAGCAGTGATCATGGGTGTGAGGATTTCAGCAAATGTGAGTTTAGCAAGAGAATTTGGGTTCCCAGGGCAGGTAGTTATAATTCCTCCCAGAGGTTCTGGAGATATTTTGAAGCTAGATAAACTGAGCTATAAGGAAGACAGAGTGAGCAGGCAACTACTACAGTAGTCATGAGGAAGAGAAGGCTTTGAACTAATGTAGTGATTACTGAGATGAAGCAGAGGGCAGATGCAAGGTTCAAGTAAAGTACTGGCTGTGGAAATGTTTACAGACACTGAGAAATACTATCCAGAGGAGAATCAAATTAGAATTACAAGAGTAAGAGTACCTTTTGGTAAGATTACATCGAAGCAACTGTGGAGCTAGCTTTGAATTATTCCCCTTGCATCTTAGCCAGGGACATTTGGGGAACTCTTTCAGGAGATGAAAAATATATTTCCTTGGTTCTTGGGGATTGAGTACGCTTAGTTGATTCCTTTTGTCCTTTAGCTACCTTCCATTGTACCCTGTCAGTGTATCAAACACAGCTGGACTCTTACGAAAACTTCACCATAACCTATAAAACAGGCACTGTCAGGTGCCTTAAGAGAGAAGTATAGGGGCTGGAGTGGTGGCTCAGTGGTTACCGCACTTGTCTGGCATACGCTAGTATGCAAGTTCAAACCCCAGCACCATGTACACAATGAAGTCTCAGAGCAGCAAAAGCCACATGAAAAACTAAATGAAAATTGTTTCAATCTCTCTCTCTCTCTCCCCTTCTCTCCTCTCTCTTAAAAAAAAAAAAAAAAACGTAAGTATAATAACTAACTGGGTTACCCAGTTAGAAGATCAAACCAGAGTCTCTTGACTCCAAAGCCAGATAAGTATGCTTGCTATTATTCTATGTTTCCTTCCCCAAGATATAGTTAATATTTCTGTAGTGCTGTGTATTTTCATTCCCTTATCATTTCTTTATATACCGTACACATTCTCATTGTGGTTACCATAGGGATTATAAATAACATCTTAAAATTATACCAATGTATTTTCAGCTGAGTCCAACTTAACTTCAATCACATACACACCTCCACTCCTTTACTTCTCCACTACTCCTACCTCAGTTTGTTATGTTTGTCAGAGTTATAGTACATTTCCATTAATGTAAGATTAATAATTAAATTTTCTCTTAAATTCTATAAAAAGTTAAAAGTAGAGTTATGAACCAAAATTTCAATAATGCAAATTGTTCAATTTGTCCATGTATTCAACTTTACTGAAAAATTTTGTAGTTTCATATGGCTTCAAAATACTGTCTAGAGCCTTTCATTCCAATGTAAAGGATTTCTTTTGGACTTTTTTGTAGAGAAGACTAGTAATGACCTCCTGCAGATGCTTGATGATGTCCCTTAAGGCCTTGAAGCTTGCATCACATTTATTCATTCTATTTCTTTTTGCTCCTTAGACATCAGAATCTCAAATGAGATGTCATCAAGTCTGCTAATTCTTTCTTCTCCTGTCTGCTAGTGCTCTCCTTTAGTAAAATTTTCAATCTAGGAAGCATATTTTACAACTGTGAAAATGTTTCTGGTTCTTTTTTAATCATTTCTATCTCTTTGTAGATATTGTCATTTTGTTTGCACATAGTTTTCCTGTTTCCTTTATTATCTGAGTTTTCCCTTCACTGAGTATATTTAAGACAACTATTTTAAAGTATTTTTCAAGGAAGTCTAAGCCCTGCATTTCTCTGGGATCTGTGTCTCTGAAGCTGTTTTTGGTTTTGGTGCTTTTCTTTGAAAATTCATTATTTCCGTGTTTCTCTTTAACTATTTTGAGCTTCTCTTGAAAATTCAGCATTTGGAGGAAAAAATAAAATTAAAAAAAAATTTTTTTTAAAAACCCTACCTTTTCTATCTTTGCAACCTGGCTCTTTGTAGGAGAGCTTCGCTGGTAAGCCTTGAGTAAGAAATGTTCTGGGTACGCATCTTCCTTGACTTGTACTTGTGTCTGCCCCCCAACTGTCCATAAAACATCTACATTTAAATATCTTAATTTCCTTAAGAGCTTGTCTCTGCTCTCTCTGGGAGGGAATTCAATTGTAAACCAAAATCTCAATAATACACACATAATAAATTTCTATTGCCTTGTTCTGTCATAGTCTTTGCTGCCAGGTACCTGCAGGTCACAGTATCCTTCAGGTGAATGGTACCCACCACTGCTTTCACTGCCTCCAAACCAGTATGCAAGGCATACCATAATTCAAATGGAGCTCCAAATCAGACAAGGCAAAAACTACTCCCTTGGGTAGCCTCCAGATAAACCAGAACGTTGCAAATAATGTCTACGCCTTTCCTTCTTCCTGGGGAGGAACTAGGAGTTTGATGGCTTTCCTCTGTCTATGCTACCACACTATGGAGGGACTGGAGCAAGGGTGAGCAAAATTTCACAATATTTCCCACCGTGTTAGTGTGACTTTTTCTTGATGGGGCAATCACTTGGTTGCTGCAGCTTCCACAAACCTATTTCGATCAATCTATTGTGTATTTGCTATTTCCATGGGAGAAAGGGCCTGAAGCTTCCTGTTCTATCATCCCACTGATATAAGTAACTCACACTCAAGTAGCAAGACTGAACTTACACACCCATATAAGTTACTTTTTGTCATAAACTTCTTTCTGGCCTTTATAATGTATATACCATGTATTAAGGAATATGCTTTCTCAGGTATGATACATTATTTTTATAATCCTTATGGCAAATTGACTTGCCATTTTAACTGAGTGTAGACTAGAGAGAGCACTTTCTTCAAAGATGAATACATCAAGTAAAATACTAATAACTAGCAGAGTTAATTCTTTCAGTCATTCAGGGGGACATATCTATTTTTAAAATGCAAACATTTATTTTTAATAGAAAAGGAGGTTGCCATTTAATAAAAATTATCACATAATAGGATTTTGCCTATATTGTTTATTATTCCCTATAATTTCTATCCACTATTCACAAATGACTAATTTTACTTAACTCATTCCACTTAGCATAGAAAGTTGATATTTTGACTGGATTTCAAAGAATATTAGTTCTTAGAATATTCTATCAGGAAGACTCCTGAGGTCTTTCACTGTGGAGAAACACACTAGTGTGTGTAGCTAATAGTTTTTGATGTGTTTCAAGTAATTTTTTGTTTATATAGTTTCTATAAAGCTGGGATACTCTACTATCCTCTTTGGTATAGTGTCGTTTAAAAAAAAGAAACCAAATTACCATCTGAAAACAATTTAAAAGGTAATTTAGACCTTCACTGCCATCTCTTAATACCAAGTATGAATCCTATTCACAGCACACAACAAATCTCCGTAAGTGAAGTTTGTTCTCCCGTCAGCTCATCGATTCACTGTTTCCCATGACCTAACACACACAGACACACATCGCCAGTGATCGTGCCCAGTCTCTCCTCCTTCCCTAAATTTTCCAAAATAGTCTTCTAAGACTCGGCCTGTTACATGTTTCTTCTGTAGTCCACCTCCCCCTGCCACCTCTTCACCCACCTCTGACTCACCTTCCTATTTGCTCTTCTCTGGCCCGGGACCATCTGCAAAATGGAGCCAACTTGTGCTCTTCCTGTTCCCACAGCATTTCTGGATGAAACAAGAGAACATATGTGAAAGGGTCTTGTAAATTGGAAAATGCTACAAAAGTAATTTCATGTATACTAGATTTCATAGTATTAGAATGTGCAAAGATACCTATTCCAAGTTCTTAAAAACGCTTCAAGAAAAACACAATAACATTCAAAAGTTGACTCGAGTACATTAGGAAAATGCGGTTCGAAAGCAGGTGAAGGCCCTCTGATATTCCCAGGCTCTTGTCCAAGTGCCATGCACAGTTCTCTGCCCTGAGCTGTGTGCCTAGTATCCCTGGGGGTTATATTTTAGGAAGGAAGGTACATCTCTAAAGCCCCCCTCAGGAATTTTAAGTAGAGCTTTGATTTACAGTCCTTGAGAAGAGCTTTCTTCCTGTTTCATTCAATGTTTGAAACCCTGGAACAATAACTAAATCTGCCCAAAGAGGAACCTAATGTTTGGGCTGGGGGGGCAGGGGTGTATGGGGGAAGAAGTGGAAACTGGAGTTAATTTTTACAGTAGACATGGTTTCTATGTTTATTTTCCTAAACATATAATAATTCATCTAAGCCTTGCTCATGTGTAGGTAATTATAATTATCTCTATTTTACTGACAAGGTAATGGACTCTCCAAGAGCTGAAATACTTGTCCAAGGAGCTAAGATTGGTAACTGATTGGGTAAGAAATAAACGCAGCTCTGTTTGGTTCTATGGAGCCTGGGCTTAACTTTTCCCCTGCCCCTTGTTGCTTGGACCTAGGAATGCTCATGATTCTTAGCTTCCTTGTCTATCAAATGGATATTTGGTGTCTCCTCATAGGTTTGTGGTAGGTATTAAATTACTAAATAAGGTTAGAGAAGGTTCTTTTAACATGTGAAAATAATTATAGTACTTTATTTTGAAATAAAAATATCCTTACTTTTTCCTAATTAAGTAAATTTAAAAATCCCATATCTTCAAAAGTGGTCTGGCACATTTAGTTATTTGAGAAACTATGTAAACATCATGAATTTTCCAGACATATGTCTCAGCATTTGGGTTCAGTTCCACACACATTAGCTGTCCAGTTTTAGGTGAATTACATAACTACAGAAGTATCTGCAAAGTGGGAAGTTCAGATGAGATCTAAGTAAATAAAGTTCCCAGTCCAGAAATCAGCACATTGTAAGTGCTTAGTGCAGATGAACTGAACATAATTATTCAAAGTAGCTAGTGATAAATCACTCTAATAATTGGATCTAAGAATACAAAAGGATATATATATATTGTTATATGTAAATATATATATAAATATATTGTTCGGCATATAAAAGATCCTGCTAATTACACATCCAAATGATACATCACATCTTGTTTGGGTTTTTTTTTTTTTACATTTCTTTATCAGCTGTGCCAAGATAACCTAAACCACTACTCTTTTTCAACTAGTCCATTTCAAGAATCTCCTACAAATCTGTCTATATTTTTCCTCCTCCAAACAAGGCATGGCAGCAGTTTCTGGTGACCTCCAATGATCCCTGTGACCTAATGCTGATGTTCTCATTTAGACTCCATTTCCATTAAATCAGGGCTGATTTGTGTCACCAATAGACTTTGGTGGAGGTGATAATGTGACTTCCATAAGACCATTGTAGTTTCTGCCTTGGGGTCTTTAATTGCTTACATTCTGAGCAAGGCATTTTCCATGATGTGATGTCACTCAAGAAGAACAGAGAAAACTTCCTCATATAAAGGAACCAAGGCCATCAATAGCCAGCACCAACTTGCCAGTCCTGTGACTGAGTAAGCTAACCTGTCATCCATGGTTGCCTGGAACTATCCCAGATTTAACAGTGGAAGTCCTACACACTGGGGAATCCCTCCATCCTGTGTAGTGCAGAACGGTTGACTACTGTTTAAGTGAGTGACCTTGGATGTGGATCCTCTAGCCCCAGGAAAGCCCTTAGATACCACAGCCCTACCTTCTATGAACTGAATTGTGTTTCCTCAAAATTCATACATTGAAACCTAACCCCCAAGATGATGGTGTCTGGTGTTTGAGCTTTGGAAGGTGATTATGTTTAGATAGATTAGGAAAGCAGGGTTCCCATAAAGAGATCAGCAATCTTATAAGTAAAGACCAGAGAGTGTTCTCTAGTTACACACACACACAAACGCACACACACATGCACCTTCCTCTCTACATGAAGATGTGAGCAAGGAGAAGGCCATCAGAAAATAAAGGAAAAGAATTCTCACCAGGACCTGAATTGGCCAGCACTGGTTGGCCAGCACCCTGATCTTGAACGTCTCAGTTTCCAGACTATTAAGAAACACATGTCTATTCTTTAAATCACACAGCTTACTGTATATTTTATACCAGCCCAAGCAGATGAATACACTAGCCAACGTCTAACTAAATCCCTTGAGAAAACCTAGGCCAGAACTACCTAGACATGCCACTCTTGAATTTCTGACCTCTAGAAATTGTAAGAGATGATAAGCAGTCATCTTACTTTAAGCTACTAAGTATTGGCTTAATTATGAAGTCGTAGTAAACTAATAAATAGGTTTTTATTTTGGGGGGAATAAATTGAATAATGTCACTTAAGTTCATCACCTGTCATTGCATGATCTGTGCATTGTGTGAAGGCCAAGAGAATACTGGATAAAATCCATCCTGTGCTCTCTTTACCAAGTCCTGTGAGTAGTGTTTCATCTTCCCAGAGCGGTGTCTTTTGTACTTCGCATGGAGGCTGCATAAAGTCTAGCTGTGGCCTGGATGGGAGGACACTGCCCTCCAAGGATCTTCTGCCTTTGCCTGTCTCCTTCCTCTTTTCACAGCTCTCTCCCGGGAGGTTTTTTGTAAGGGGGGTCAAGGCCAAGGGTGGGGGAGACGTATTATTTCAAGTCCCCCCATAGAATTAAACCTACACTTCTTTCTGCATGAAGACTTTCACTGGTACTATTTCTTCTGTGTGAAAGGAAAAACTTCATTTCTTCCCCTTCACCCAAACTTCTATCTGTTACTTCCTGCTTATCTTCATAGTTTTGGTCCTGTGATTTTCTCTCAGTAGTCCTTCACTGATTTCTTGACCTACCTTAGGTATTCTACCATGTTATTCATAGCTGGAGCTCCTCTCTTTCAAATCAGTTGTCACACTTAGTGATGCACATTTGTGTAACTGCTAAGTTTCTACTTCCCCAACTAAGTGGCAGCTGTACAAAGACAGGGGAGCCTGTCTCTTCCTCTGTCTGTCCAGCACAGAACTACAACCTAAGAGATGTGCAAAATATACCCACAAAAATGAATGTCAGGTATCATGCAGAGATTGATAAGATACTAGGACTTCTAATACTGATGAAAATCCATGACATCAAGCTGTTTCTATGTAAATACATATTGATTTGTATATGTGAAAGAGATACTATGAGTGCAGTTTTGTAAACTCTGAAATTGCAATAATTTAAATGATGAATATACCCAGAGGGTTACTATGATGGTTAGTTTTGTGTATCAGCTTGACCGAACTAAGGGATAACCAGATAGCTAGTAAAACATTATTCCTCTGTGTGTGTCTTTGAGGGTGTTTTTAGAGGAGATTAGCATTCAAAACAGTGGACCAAGTAAAGCAAATGGCTCTCCACACTCTGGGTAGGCATAACCAAGCCACTGAAGGAACAAAAAGCACTGGAATGGCAAATTTCCTCTCTCTCTTTATAAACTGAGACATCCATCTTATTGTATCATTGAACATTGGTGCTCCTGGTTCCCCTCTGGGCCCTGGAAAGAAATTACCCTATCAATCCTACAATTCACAGGCATTTCGACTCACACTGAATTATGCCACCAACTTTCCTAGTTCTGCAGTTTGCAGATGGTAGATTGTGGGAATTCTAGAACCTGTGGACTTCCTTCATATCCATGTGAACCAATTCCCATACTAAATCCCCCCTACTCTCTCTCTCTCTCTCTCTATATATATATATATATATATATGTGTGTGTGTGTGTGTGTGTGTGTGTGTGCGTGTGTATTATATATTAAATGTATATATATATATATATATACATACATACATACATACATATTTTAGTGGTCCTGTTTTTTTCATTTCTATACTAAATTTAAATTTCATATCAAAGTCATGAGCATTTGGAACATGTACTCTGTTTCCTGAATCTGCAAGAGAGTGTAAAGAAAATGATAATTGAAAATAGAATACTTCCAGAGTAGAAGTGATTGTTAATGGGGCTGGATCAGTGGCTCGGCCATTACAGTGCTTGCCCGGCATGCACAAATACACGGGTTCAAACCCCAACACCCACTTACACAACTAAGTGTTGGAGCAATGAAAGCCATGTGAAAAACTCAATAAAAATTGATTCTCTCTGTCTGTCTCTCTGTCTCTCTGTCTCTCTCTCTCTCTCTCTCTTCTTTCTTTAAAAAAAAAAAAGAAATGATGGTTAATGGCAGGCACCCACATGAATGGGCCATAGAATATTTGGTTAAACGTGATTTCTGGATGTGTCTGTCTGGGTATTTCTGGATAAGACTGAGTGAAATAGATCACCCTCCTGTGCACATGGGCATCATCCAATTCAAAGAGGGCTTGAATAGAAGAAAAAGTGGAAGAAGAGAGAATTTTCTTCCTCTGCCCATTGCTGGAGTTGCAACATCAGTCATCTCGTGTCCTAGGATTGGAATTTATAAGAGCACTTCACTTACAATAGCTCACCTAGGTCTTCACCTTGCCACCTGCAGATCATGAGACATTTCAGCCTCCGTAATCACTTGGGCCATTTTTTCATAATGACACAATGAATTTAAGGTAGGTAGATCTCTCCCCACCTTCTCTTATCACCTATTGGCTCTGTTCTCTAGAGAAACCTAACTAATGTCAGGTGTGATTCTTATTATAAATGAACAATTTCAAACAAGTGGTATTAAAAGGTGACAGCAATAAAATTGAAAAATTGAGAACTTGTCTGAACATATTTTTTCAACTATTGAAATATATTTCCCAGATGAAGCTTTTTTCTGAATCTTTAAGTTATAAAATAATTTCTGTATCTTCACATCATCCATCCCTTTTCTTTGATACAGATTTTTCTGTATCAAAGAACCAATAAAATTAAAAATAATTATTTCATTAAATGTGGCCTATCTAATCAATATGAAATTAATGCTGTTAATATTGTTCCTTTTAAAAATTTAAATTTGGGGCTATAGTAGTGGCTTTGCAGTTATGGCACCTGCCTGGCAAGCATGAGGACACAGGTTTGAACCCCAGCACCATGTACACAACGAAGTGTTGGAGCAATGAAAGCCGCATGAAAAACTAAATAAAACTGATTCTTTTTTTCTCTCTCACTGTTCCTCTTTCTTTAAAAAAAAGCTTAGATTTCATTTCCAGTTATATATGAATAAATTTGATTATGTGTAGTGTTTAGTTTTTACCCAGTTTATTAGAATGGTATATATTTGATACATTTTTATAATTTAACTTGATTTTACTATGCTTATAAAAATTTTATTCAAAAGATATTAAATGTTCCATTTCACTTCTTTTAAATTTTATATTTTGAACATTCTTATGAAATACTATTATTAATATCAGCATTTCATTATACTAAAATAAAATTCTTAACTGTGTATATTATAGTTTTGGTGGCTTTTGTTTGTTGGACTTGCAACCACTAAAGCATATAATCCCTTCCATCCAGGAGCCCCTGATTTATCAGCAATAGGAGATGTCTGATAGGGACCGCTTAGTAACCAAGTCTTTCAAGGTACAGGAATTAGTTGGACAACATCCAAGCAGCAGGAAACAGCAGCAATAAGATAAGGGAAGCAGGAAAAGCAAAAAAGACAGCTGGTGTGAAAGTAGGAGACAAGGCAGGACCTACCAGTGTGGACATCCATAGACGTGGGGTGGGCCGGTCTGCATTAGAAGCTGTCAACTGATTTGTTCTCACAACACTGATCTCTGATTTCTTCAGCTCCTAGTTGTTTTTCTTTAATTGTCATTGAGAAAAATTTTATATTGCATCTGGGAACCCCACATTATGTAGCTTGTTTGCGTCTTGCCCATGTAGCTGACCCTCAGCACTGTTTCATCATGATTTTTACATTGAACAGCAGCCCAGATATCCAGGAGGTATGCTATAGAAACTGCAAAACAAATAGAAAAACAAAAGCGAGATGTTTGGCTCATGTGCCAAATTGGATTTGATAATGATTATTGAAACCAGGTCCCAATCAAGGGTCCACTCTCCAGGCCAGGTGATGAGATGCTAACATACGCTCTGCTGCAGTCCAAATAAACACAAGGGCCTGCACTGCATCCTCTTGATACCTACAAGGCATTGTCTCAACCACTGCTTCCCTTCACCCATGCATGTGTAAGTACACATTACATGCCACTCATGCACATTCTACCAAGAACTGAAGCTGATTGTCAACAAGTTTACTTTGATCTTGCTGAAGTTCAGTACGCTCAAAGAACAATACTGTGAGCATTGCAAGCACTGTCTCAAGCCCCACTCGTCTACTCTTGCCAGTCCCAATTTGTACTAGAATTAACTAAAGTTTGAATCTTAGTCTTGTCACTAATGAACTGTGTGACTGTGTGGGAGGGAATGGTGGAAACAGGAAGCACTTTGCTTTGATGTGAAATTGTAACACACGTAAAGAGTTGACATGCACACTTATTGCAGACCCAGGCTCCCAGCAGAATCATGCTATATTTATTTAGGTCTATATCCAAAGTCAAATAGTTATAACCTTATAATTCCCTTACTACACAAATCCAGAAAACCCTGTTGGTTTTTAACCCAACCATCTTCCCCAGCCAAACAGAGGCCAGGAAATGCAGTCTTTTAGCCAAAATTAAATCAGTGTTCTGCTCATAAGGCAGAGAGGAAAATTGATTGGGAGATGCAAAAAACAATTTCTACCAGTGATTGAAAGGAACTTCAACATCAATGACAATTGAAAGTCTTTTGTTGCCATTTTCTAGGAGTATAACGTGCAACGTTAAAATTTGCCATTTCTGGTAGTGAGCGCATGAGTGGTATAGAAAAGTAAAGAGTGATATACTCGTTTTTGAGAACTTTAGGCATATTAATATATATTTAAGAATTTTAGGAAACACTATGGTGTTTGGGGGAATGTAAAGAATATGTCTGTATATGAAGCCAATTTCTTCCCCCAGAATGATCAAAGCATAAACTTCCTCTTGCCCAGAACCTAACTTCCAACTCCTCCCCAGAACTCAGACCTGCTTTTCATATCTTGGAGACCTTAGTAAAATAATTAAGCAGTCAACTATACTTAATCATATTCCAGGGAGCCAGAACATAATTGCAGCAATAAACAGAATTTAATATCACTAACTCTAACCCGCACGAGTACAGACATTATGGTGCACATTACTTCCTCACCATTGCCTAACACAGCCTGGAATGGGTGCTCAATATTTGCTGAAATGAGTTCAGTTCCTCATTTTCTCCTAGACTGCATTTGTTATACTATCAAACATGGTGCCTGCCCAGGAGCAGGCACTCGGGCAAATGCATAAATTCCTGAAGGTTGAAATAAAATACATGAACAAGGAAATGAGCTAAATCAATGATACCCTTTTATGTTCAGATTATCCCAGTGTCATAGATAAAAGCTATCAAAAATGTGAAAAGTTTCCCCAACAATTTTTCCAAGCATACAAGTGATGGTAGAGGTTTAAATTCAAGGTTGTTTGACTTTCTACACCATGTTCTTGGCTCTTCATAATTTTTTGCCTGTGCTTTTATTCCAAAAATGGATAATACCAAGTATGCTTTTCTTTCATTATTTTTTCTGCAAAAGCATATCATAAATTTAAAAGTCTCTTGAATAATAGCCTAATATTTGCTAAACTTTTAGTATTTGCCTTGGGAACTTTTCTAGCCAGGAAAAGTTAAAAAGTCTTTTGTAGAATAAGGAATTTCTTTTGTTATATAAAATGCAATTAACAAAATATTGTATTGTTCTTGTAGTGATATGGATGTAAAAGGATTAAAAAACCATGAGGGTCACCCTGTGTCCCTAAACAGTTGCCCCAACATTCCCCCCTCCTAAGGAATCACTGGTGCAATAATTGCCAGGATTTGAGGACACATCCTTACTCTCTCTGAACGAGTGGCAACAGAGCTATTTTCTGTAAGAGCACAGATGATCCCTTTATACTTGCTGTGTGACCCAAGCAGACAGACCATTCACAATGTCAAATTCATGGGCCCTTTACAATGACCTTTGGGAGCCAAGGTCAGGATGTGCTTGTTCCCCATGAATGCATACATTGTGGCGCTGCTCCAACGCACAGGTCTTTTAAAGGTCCTAGTTTCAGAGTATATCTCTGCCATCCTTAGGAATCATGGTCCTTCAGTGTCATTAATGATCCCAGGATAGTCAAAATATAACTGGTTGCTGGAAGCTTAGACTGAGGCCATCTGGAATGAGTTTGGAGCCAGGATCCACCTGTGATGCATTAGGCCACAACCCCAGACTGGCTCAGTGGAGAGAAGCTGCTGGGGCCTGCTGATGGAAGAACGTGGGGGAGTGTAATTGGAGAAGGGTGATTTTGGAGCTCTGAGCTTGCCAGGATCGTTGTACCTCCTGAGAATATGCAGGCAGGCTGTCTGCTGAAAGGGTCTAAATTTTCCACATCATGGAAGAAGAAAATGGCTACACATAGGGATGGTTTTTCTTTTCCCAAACACCTCCACTGATAGGACAGAACTGCCTCTCACACATGACATTGGGTGAAAAGATAGTGAAGCCTGGCGTGAGGAGCCTGAGACTGGAGGTCAAACAGGCTAAGTGCTAGCAGTAGCTCTGACTCTCTTTGACATCTTTCTCTTTCCTCTCCTCTCTTCCATTCTCTTCTCTTTTTTTTTTTTTCTCACTCTCCCTCTTCCCCAACCACCTCTCTTTCATCTGATTTTTTAGTCTACTCAGGCTGCTGTAACAAATTCCATCATGGACAGGGTGGATTAAACAACTGACTTTCTCAGAGTTCTGGAGGCTAAGAAGTTCAAGATCAAGGTCCTGGTGATTTAATTTCCTAGTGAAGGCTCTCTCCCTGGCTTGAAGAGGTGCACTTCTCATTTATTCTCACCTGATGGAGAGCCAGGGAGCTCTGGTCACTTCATTTTCCTATAAGGACACTAATTTCATATGAGGTACAAAGCTCATGACCTCATCTTATCCAATTCACCTTCCAAAGCCACCATTTCCAAATATCATCACATTGACACTTAGGGCTTTGACAAATGCACTGGGGAGGGGAACATAAACATTCAGTCCATAACAGCCTCCTTATGAGAATCTATTTTATTCAAGTATTTAATTTACATGTGTTCTGAACTTCTAGAATAATCTGTAAGGGAGATATTAGTTTGTTCTTTTATAATTAACAAAATTAAAGCCCAGAAACAAGGAGTGATGTGTCCAAAGTCATATAGCTATAAAGAATTTGAATCCAAATATCACTCCAATGTTCCTATTCTTTCCACACTAATATTCTGACTTGGTTAAAAAAATAGGTTATATTGCATAACTATGAATTCTCAACCTTGAATATTTTGTTTAAAAAATCACTTCGTTAGAATGGGTTGAATTATGTTATCCTTTTAAGAAACACAAGAACAAAGGGAAACCATATTAAGACTTTATATTATGACAACTAAAAACACCCACAATCCATCTGCTTCATCTCTCTGGTAGGTGAGGAATTGGACGTACAGAAAAAAAGAAGGAAACTGCATAAGTTCACACTATATGGTATAGCATATTTAGAATTTAAACCTAGAATTCTTGGTCCCATTCCCAGCTTTCTTTTCTCTAGAACTACAACTCTGAATTTAACTTCTCTAGAGATATAATTGTTTTTATTATTATTTAACTGGTCAGACTATTCTGATCAGTTTCTTTCTCCAGGTTTAGATTTCATCTTGGGATTTTTCCTAACAATTTTATGAACATTAGTCTACACTCAATTTCCCACCCTAGATGACCCATTTGGACAATACTCAAAAAATTAAAAAATATAACGATTGAAAGTCATGAATGAACCAAAGGCATAAGTACTTACTGAGTAATTTGATTTGAAAAGGATATCAGAAGGTTTGCCTCTGATCTCCTTCCTATCCCTGGCTAATGACCTCCTTCCAGTCCAATGTTATTACTCCATAACGCATTCGAGCTGCACCAAAATAAGAAAATCATTTCACTTTGTTGAACCCCATTATCTTAACTGTAGTGATAGTATAATGGTACCTGTCTTTAATAGACACAAATTTATGAAGTTCATATGAAATTATGGATATAAATATGCTTTGACAACTATAAGCAATTGAGCAATTACTTTATTTTTAAGGCTTTATGATACAGATCCAAACTTTAATTCTTCTTCCTTTCTCTGGGATTTCCTAGTAAGGTCCTTGAGGAGTCTATACCCGTAAGGATCAATAACCAAGAATGGAATAAAACATCATGTGGCTCATAAAGATGGAGCTTTGTGTAAATATAAAATTGAATATTCTACATAAACTATCAAGTCAACTACAAATGGGGACCATTTTATTTTAACTTGTTTACATATATGTTTTTATTTCTTTTTCTTACCTTATTGCAATGACTAGAAGCTCAGTATAATACTGAATTATAGCTAGAATAGTCCTATCCTTTCCTAGTTCCTGGTCTTATGTGAAAGGTGTTCAATATTTCATCATTAAGTAGGATGCTAACTCTCTGTTTTTCATAGATGTCTTTTATCTAATTGAGGAGTTCCCCTCCTTTTCAAAGTTTTCTGAAATTTATTTCTAATAGACTTTTAGAATTTGATTTCTACTGGGAATAAAAGGAAAGGAAAGGACATTTGGGAAATTATCTGTATAATTTATTATTAATAAAGCAAAAATTTTCAGAAAAATATTCCTTTATTTGATGAGATTAAAGTAAATCTAAGTCTTTAGATTTCTATTAAAAAGTTATCCTGTATTATCATTTGCATGACAAATTTCTGTTAGATTCCTGTTATCTCAGCATCCTATTCAGTGTAAGACTTTCCAGAACTTTTCATTATTAATAAAATATTATATTAGTAGTTGCATTAAAATGTCCTGGGATGAGGGCTGGAGAGGTGGCTCAGCTGTTACTGTGTTTGCCTGGCATGCACGAGTACGCAAGTTCAAACCCCAGCACCATGTACACAATAAAGTCCCAGAGCAACGAAAGTCACATGAAAAACTAAATAAAATTGTTTCTGTCTTTCTCTCACTCTCTCTCATAGTCTCTCTCTCTTTAAAAAAAAATGCCCTGGGATGGACATTTTAGAAAACTACATTGCACTTCAAGATTTGGCTATGAATTTGTTAAGTATATGTGAGACTAGTTTTTAGTTTAACAAATGGTGAAATATGAAAAATAATATTAATAAACCATAAGATAACTAATATTTTCCTCTGACAGTCTTCAGATTAAAAAATGTAAATAAAATGTTTTTCTCCAAAAACAGTGTGCTGGTTTTTCAAAGTCCATTCAGATATAATTGGATAGGGACAACTAGCTCCTTTTGCTCCCAGAGAGTGGTGGCATAAGAAATTAATTCTGCTTCCTCCACCAGTCACTTATACAAGTAAGTTGTGCTATGCCCTTGCTTTGAGCTTTGAGAAGCACAAAGCTAGCAAGCTACAAATCAGGAGTCAGCAAGAAACTTGTGAGATTACAGATTAAGTGTAAGTGCAGGGGAACGATAAGGCTGAGCCGTCCTACACACAATGTATACATGGCGGTCCAAACACACTTTGTTATAATGGTCTGGTAAATTTTTTTGTATCTTGTGATAAACATTTTGGCAGCAATAAAATATGAAAATACTTGTTTAACGAAAAAATTGAGTATTATGTTTTCCCTTTCTCAAAAAAGTTGGTGACAAACATGTAACCTTCTCAAGATGTTTTGCAACGCTTCTTATCTACCATAGGAACCTTGGGGATATCACTGACCACATGGACACCAGAACACACAAATGTGCAGAAGGCTCATGATAATTCATTTCAAAACACAGTTGCTGTTTTAAGAAAATATTTTAAAATCTCTACTTGAAGTTCACAAGGGCAGCTATAGAAGGTGCTTTTCCATCTTATTTTGTAAAGCATGACTTTTTGTTTAGATCGATTGTCCTTCAATTTTGGTCACATGCAGCTTAAGGTTTACTCCTGCTTGATGAAAATGAATTGATAACTGTTAATTACTCCTATTAGCAAGTAAAGAAATCTCACAGTTAAATGATGCCAGTTTTATATCAGTGCAATAAAAAGCTGAAAATAGAAATGAATAATTTCAATATTACGCATTTTTTCATCAAATTCTTAGAATACAAGTAAATTGGAATGAGTTCATTCTGATACAGCAATGTATCTAATATTGTCTTTTTATAGTCAAAAAGTTAAGTATTGAAGATAAATGTATTTCTGTGATGTGATATGTACACAAATTTAGATAGATATTCTATTGAGGTGAAAATAATATTTTCACCATATTAAGGAATCCATGGTAATGTGCAAATGTACTTGGAATTGGTTTGGAAACATAATAAACAGTGATTTGTTGACATATTCTATAATTGAAATAGAATTTGTAGATATTGAAATTTAAATAGGGAATTTTTAATATACAGACAGAAATGGCAAGGATAATTGAAAAATACACATACATGTATATGTACATACAAGCATACCCACATACTTAGCTGTTGACATTTTCTCTTTCTGCTGTTCATCATCAGTATCAATTGGATATAGAATTATTTGAGCTTGGAAAAAACTAATATGTAAATCAGCCGGTATCATTTGTAAATTAGTACTCTAAATATTATTTTATTTTGTTCATAATAATCTTCAATATAATTAACATAAGAAAAAATTAAAAATCAGCTTTCAAAACTTGGTGAAATACAATGGTATAAAATAAAGTATAAGTAAGGGAGAAACCAAATAAATCAGTAAGAGTTTAGACTCTGCAAAACTTCTCTCTGAAATTGTGGATTATTCTCTGTAGTATGGATTGTTTTGACTTGGGAAAGTACCTTTTGATGAAACTGCCATTTCTAATTGAACTAGTGTTTTGTACTGGCAAGCAAGTACGTTTATAATAGCTATACTTTTTTCTCTTTTGTTTTCTTTTGAGATAGGATCTCACTATGCTACCCAAGTTCGACTTGAATTCATGATCCCCCCTGCCTTAGCCTCGGGAGTAGCTGGTTATGGTATATGACACTGCATGTCTCCTATACTTTTGAAGCATTTAAATTTGGTGAAAATTTTAATGGAATAATTTTAAAAGGTGATAACCTATTGGATGAATTCTATGATATAGATTATCCCTTTTCTGGGTATAAAACCAAAAGAAATGATATCAACATAACAAAGAGATTCCTGCATACCCATGTTTATTGCTGTATTGTTCACAATAGGTAAGATATGGAAGCAACCTAGATTTCCATCAATAGATGAGTGGATAAGGAGATGTGGAATATATACATAATGGAATATTATTCAGAAAAAGAATAATATCCTATCATTTGCAACAAAAATAAATATAAGACATTATATAAGTGAAATAAGTCAAACATAGAGAAGCAAATACTGTCTGTTGTCTCTCATATGTGGATGTTGAAAAATTGATCTGAATATACAGCAGTGATTGCTAAAGCATGAGAAGGGTAAAGGAAAAGAAAGGTAGACGGGTGTTGGATAACAGTTACCAAAACATACTAAGGCAAGAGGAGAAGTTTCTAATGTCCTGCAGCACAATGGGGTGACTATAATTCACAATAACCTATTGTGTAGTTTGTTTTTTAAAAGGTTTTTTTTAAAGGCAAAAAGACAGTGAGAGAGAGAGAGAATCAATTTTTATTGAGTTTTTCACATGGCTTTATTTGCTCTGATACCTAGTTGTGTACATGGATGCTGGGGTTTGAACCCCACATCAGGCAAGCACCGTATCCACTGAGCTACCGCTCCAGCCCCCTATTGTGTATTTTGGCAATAACTGGGAGAGAAAAACTAAAGGGTCCCA